>JACEEZ010012771.1:0-2500 GCA_016584305.1 Chionoecetes opilio
CAAGAGGGCTGCCACCATTACAGACTGTTCTCACCTCCATATCATAAGATCTTCGAGAGGTTGTCCGGAAGAAAATTGTTGACCACCTAGAGTCCACAACACAATTTAACCCGGGACAACATGGATTTCGTAGAGGAAGATCCTGCCTGTCACAACTCCTCGACCACTATGCAAACGTCCTAGATGAAGTGAAAGACGGCCGAAATGTTGACGTGGTCTACCTTGACTTTGCCAAGGCATTCGACAAGGTGGACCACGGTCTACTCCTTCACAAATTAAAAAGGATGGGCATTGGCGGAAAGCTGGGGACTTGGCTCTACCACTTTTTAATCGGCCGGCAACAAAAAGTAGTAGTTGACGGTGTCCACTCAAATGGCGCAGAAGTGAAAGTGGGGTTCCGCAAGGCTCAGTACTGGGGCCACTCCTATTCCTGGTGATGATTGGAGATATTGACCAGCAGATAGAATCATCAAGAGTTACATCTTTTGCGGATGATACCAGGATAAGCCGGGCCATTACCACTGAAGAGGACTCAGAAAAATTACAGAAAGACCTAGACAAAATATATAAATGGGCTGGCAAAAACAACATGAAATTTAATAAACAAAAATTTGAGCTCATTAGATATGGTCCTAATAACAACCTGAAGGAATTTGGATATAATGTAGGTGATGAGAGGATTGATGAAAAAGAGTCCCTCCGGGACCTCGGTGTAGTCATGAGTAAGGACTGCACATTCAGCAGCCATATCAACCAGATAGCAAAGACTGCTCGACAAACATCTAGCTACATCCTCCGAACTTTCATCACCCGAAACCCAAATCACCTCCTACCACTGTGGAAAACTCTCGTTGTCTCCAGACTGGAATACTCTTGTCAGCTATGGTCTCCTCACAGAGTGAAGGAGATACAACAATTGGAACAGCTGCAAAGAGTATTCACACGCAAGCTTAACATTGGAGTTTCCCTTGACTACTGGGAACGACTCCAACACTTAAAATTGTACTCTCTACAGAGACGACGAGAGAGATACATAATAATATACACCTGGAAAATTCTTGAGGGCAAGGTGCCAAACCCAACACCTAGAGGAGAGGAAGTCATCAAGAGCAGGGAACTCCCAAGGTTGGGGCGGGTTTGCCAAAGAAAATCAATTGACAGCACATCCCAAAGACTGAAAACTATCCAGGCAGAGAGTTTCTGTAATACAGCACCCAGACTGTTTAACTGCCTGCCAAGGTCAGTCAGAGACATAACAGGGTGCTGCACAGATACTTTCAAGCGGAGGCTAGACAAGGTCCTACAAAAAATACCTGACCAGCCTCCAATACCACACGGACCGACTTATAGAGGGGCTGGCTCAAATTCCATCATTGACCAGATCCAGTACCTCAAGGTCGAGGGAATGTGTGGAAAAGGCGGATCCCCAGATTGGCCCTGATGCTTACATCAAGACTTCAACAAGGTAGAACAAGGTAAGGTAAGGTGGAAAACGGGACTGGAACGATGTCAGTGGGGGATTTTTTGTTACACGATTTCTCCAGCGAGTGAGCATGCGCGAATGGGTACGGCGTAAGGAGATGCAGGTGGGCTGTGGGTAGAGGTGGGCTGTGGGGGAGACAGGTGGGCCGTGGGTAGAGGTGGGTTGTGGGGGAGACAGGTGGGCCGTGGGTGTAGATGGGTTGTGGGGGAGACAGGTGGGCCGTGGGTAGAGGTGGGTTGTGGGGAGACAGGTGGGCCGTGGGTAGAGGTGGGTTGTGGGGAGACAGGTGGGCCGTGGGTAGAGGTGGGTTGTGGGGGAGACAGGTGGGCCGTGGGTGTAGGTGGGTTGTGGGGGAGACAGGTGGGCCGTGGGTAGAGGTGGGTTGTGGGGGAGACAGGTGGGCCGTGGGTAGAGGTGGGGCGTGGGGGAGACAGGTGGGCGTGGGTAGTGGTTGTGGGGGAGACAGTGGGCGTGGTAGAGGTGGGCTTGTGGGGGAGACAGGTGGGCCGTGGGTAGAGGTGGGTTGTGGGGGAGACAGGTGGGCCGTGGGTAGAGGTGGGTTGTGGGGGAGACAGGTGGGCCGTGGGTAGAGGTGGGGCGTGGGTACAGGTGGGCCGTGAGTGTAGGTGGGGCGTGGGGGGAGGGGTGTGTTAGGGGGGACGAGGGGGGACTAGGGGGGAGGGGGCAAGGTAAGGGTAGGTGGGGCATCGGTAAGTTGTGTAAGCTATATAATGTCATTGCTCCGCCTCTTACTTAAAGGGAATTTTCGTATACAGTATATCAGATTTCTCTTTCATTCTGATCTGCATTTTATTCGCTGGGTTTTAATTTTGCTTCATAGGTTTTTTGCTGGGTTTTTTGCTATGCTTCATCTTTCGTTCTGGGTTTTTTGCTATGCTTCATCTTTCGTTCTGGGTTTTTTTGCTGGGTTTTTTGCTATGCTTCATCTTTCGTTCTGGGTTTTTTGCTGGGGTTTTTTCCTCTTCTTTTCTTCCTCCTGTAGTGATCTGTTTTCTT
>JACEEZ010012771.1:10000-39771 GCA_016584305.1 Chionoecetes opilio
GCAATGACACCGTATAGGACCCATACAAGACCTTTACCCGCTTGGCAGATTGACCTTGAAATATCCATGGCCACAAGTGACCACACATATCAATTCTGCAAAAGTGCCGGACCGAAACCCGGCAATTCTCTACAGACAGGCAGCTATCCCTGCTCTCATTTAAGGAGTCTCTTTTACACCGAGTTTACTCGGGGGGACACACGGTACACGCGTCATCATCAATGAGCAAGAAGTTTAGGGTCTTCGCTGAGACCGCACCCAGGATCTACCGGTCATTTTCGTGAGGTCCAATAAATTGGGCCCCCCGGAAAAGCCCCGGTCACACAAGGGACAGCAGTGTTCCAAGTGTTGATCCATAGGTGAGGGGATTGTCGTCAACCTCACAACGTATACCCCGTCAAGGAAAGCATGCTTACTCAGAGTAGTTATCAACTCCTACTCCGAGCGTCATCCCGGTATAACATCCCATATATAACAGACTCTCCAGATAGCCCCTTCTAACTTTCCTGAAATCATGGATGTAGAAATGTATGTATTAACGCCAACCCATTCACATCACCCCCAACCCATTCACTCACCCATTACCCATCACCTCCCACCCATTCACTCACCCATTACCCATCACCCCCAACCCATTCACTCACCCATTACCCATCACCACACACCCATTCACTCACCCATTACCCATCACCCCCCACCTATTCCCTCACCTATCACCCCCCACCCATTCACTCACCCATCACCCCACACCCATTACCCATCACCCCACCCATTCACTGACCCACTACCCATCACCCTACATCAAGGTTTCCTCAATTCTCGCAACCCACTTTTTTTCACAATTCTCGCTAATAGGCTACTAAAAATTTAAAAAAATATAAAAGTGATCGGATCATCCCATAAGTGGGCTTAAAACCTTCCCCTGGTCAACCTGGTTCCAAAACTGTGCCATATGATGGAATTCCGCCACGGGGGGCGGAACCTAGAGCGGACACACACACACACACACACACTTTCGCTTATATTATTATAGATTATAAATATATTTATATATTATAATTTATTCTTTGCAAAGGGGAGGGGCCATGGCCGCATGGCCCCCCCCCCCTCGGTACGCCACTGCTCATAATGACCTTTATTTAATGTGTTTTACTGTGTTTTATGTGATAATCTTATAGAACAAGCACTTCCGAAGATAACAGTCTATCCTTTATACATGTATAACATGATATACTGCGGGGTCATGCCTTGAGAACTTCCCCGGGTCTTGGGTGAACGAAGAGGCCTTGGCACCAAGATGGCGCCCAGTAGCGTTTAACATAGGGCCTATGAATGGCGTTACCCTCTTTATAGAGTTACCCTAGTCACGGCGCCAGGCAGGGCGGTGCGCTGTCTACAGGCGCAGCGAGGCGTCGGCACAGTGCCGGGGCCTACAACACCCCCTACACACCGCTTTGTCATTGTTTTGGACTAGATCCTGACCTAATTAGGTCTGGTTTCGTTGAGCAAAATCTAGTCCAAAACAATAACAAAGCGGTTTGTAGGGGGTGTTGTAAGCCCCGGCACTGTGCCGACGCCTCGCTGCGCCTGTAGACAGCGCACCGCCCTGCCTGGCGTGACCACACTGCCGCCGCCACAACACAACGAGGCGGCACTTGTCCTGCACCAGGCGGGGAATAATAAGTTTTTGTAAACAATCCTTTTCAGGGATCGTATAGTTAAAGGAAGTATAAATAGATGTTAATTAATTTATGTAAGGCATATTATGTCTTAATTTACTTGTTTTCACATATATTTAAATATGTAAAGAGTTTTGGAACAAATACGTTAATAATAAATAATAATAGTGCTTCTTTTTTATAAAATGCATCACTTGATTCGATGAGCAGAAATGCTGAGCAAAGATTATGTTGAGCAGAAATAGCTTCCGAGTAGTGCCTCGGGTGCTCACGGAAACAGACTGCCGCGACCAGGGTCGCAATACTGACTTTTACAATTGAATCAATAGCAAATATTTCTTGGGATTCCAAATAAAATACAATAAAATGATTTCTTCTAATTAAAAAGTAAAATACAATAAAATACTTCTCCTAATTATAATCTTTCTTCCTAAATATCTAAGTATAACTCTGTCTGTGTGTGGTGTGGTGTGTGTGTGTGTGTGTGTGTTGTGTGTGTCAATGATTTTGTCGAATATCATTAAGTACAAAACAGATATGTTTTGTATCTGGATGCAATACATAAGTACAGAATACATAATGTATTAATAGTTCAATACAAACAATGTATTTGATCCCAGCGACCGCTACAAGTCTGTCGTGAGGTTGCAGTGTTAATATGGTGTAGTGAGGGTAATAGCCTATATTTTCTTTCTAATATAAGAATAATGGTGTGTGGGTGGTGTGTGTGTGTGTGTGTTTGTGTGTGTGTGTGTGTGTCTGTGTGGTGTGGTGTGTTTGTGTCTGTGTGTGTGGGTGTGGGTGTTTGTGTGTGTGGTGGTGTGTGGTACTGTGGGTGTGTCTGCGTGGTGTGTGTGTTGTGTGGGTGTGTCTATGTGTGTGTGTTGTGGGTGTGGTGTGTTTGTGGTGTGTGTGTGTGTGTGTTGTGTGAGTGTGTGGGTGGGTGTGTGCTGTGTGAGTGTGTGTGGGGGGGGGGCTGTGTGACTGTGTGTGGGGGGGGGGCTGTGACTGTGTGCGTCTCTCTCTCTCTCTCTCTCCTCTCTCTCTCTCTCTCTCTCTCTCTCTCTCTCTCTCTCTCTCTCTCTCTCTCTCTCTCTCTCTCTCTTCTCTCTCTCTCTCTCTCTCTCTCTCTCTCTCTCTCTCTCTCTCTCTCTCTCTCTCTCTCTCTCTCTCTCTCTCTCTCTCTCTCTCTCTTCTCTCTCTTCTCTCTATCTCTCTCTCTCTCTCTCTCTCTCTCTTCTCTCTCTCTCTCATTAACTTGCCAGCCATGAGCCAGCATAATGTTTCCCTTGTGCATTATAGCCCGTCAGGGTGGCAAGTTGGTAGAGACTGTGAGTTCCCAATGTGCAGCGTCCCTGTGCATTCGGTCAGCGGTTCGAGTCCGCCTAGTTCATGCTGACGTGGCGGCGTTTGTATAGTCATAACCTTGTAGTTGGTACTTGCAAAGTGTCTAGATAGGATGAAAATCTTATCTTATCTTGTGCATTATAAAAAGTTACATCTTACCATGATTTTTGTGTCAGGCGTGCGAGTCAGTTTCAATGATTTTTTAGTTAATGGAAAAAGTTTATGCGCAAATAATTGTTCTTCGTCTTCATTGCAACAACAATACGTCTGTCTTTGCGATCATGTCTTGTGTGTGTGTGTGTGTGTGTGTGTGTGTGTGTGTGTGTTGTGTGTGTGTGTGTGTGTGTGTGTTGTGTGTGGTGAACTGTGTGGTGTGTAATTGTGTGTGTGTGTGTGTAATTGTGTGTGTGTGTGTGTATCTGTGTGTGTGTATCTGTGTGTGTGTGTATCTGTGTGTGTGTGTGTATCTGTGTGTGTGTGTGTAACTGTGTATGTGTGTATCTGTGTGTGTGTGGTGTGGATAGAAGTGTGCTATTATCTATCTATCTGTGTGTGTGTGTGTGGTGTGTGTGTGTGGTGTGTGTGTGTGGAGTGAGTGAGTGAGTGAGTGAGTGAGTGAGTGAGTGAGTGAGTGAGTGAGTGAGTGAGTGCGTGAGTGAGTGAGTGAGTGAGTGAGTGAGTGAGTGAGTGAGTGAGGTGAGTGAGTGAGTGAGTGACGTGAGTGAGTGAGTGAGTGAGTGCAGTGAGTGAGTGAGTGTGTGTGTGTGTGTGTGTGGTGTGTGTGTGTGTGGTGTGGTGTGTGTGTGTGTGGTGTGTGTGTGTGGTGTGTGTGTGTGGTGTGTGTGTGTGTGTGTGTGTGTGTGTGTGTGTGTGTGTGTGTGTGTGTGTGTGTGTGTGTGTGTGTGTGTGTGGTGGTGTGTGTGGTGTGTGTGTGTGTGTGTGTGTGGTGTGTGGTGTGTGTGTGTGTGTGGTGGGTGTGTGTGTGTGTGTGTGTGTGTGTGGTGTTGGTGTGTGTGTGAGTGAGTGAGTGAGTGAGTGAGTGAGTGAGTGAGTGAGTGAGTGAGTGAGTGACGTGAGTGAGTGAGTGAGTGAGTGAGTGCAGTGAGTGAGTGAGTGAGTGAGTGAGGAGTGAGTGAGTGAGTGAGTGAGTGAGTGAGTGAGTGAGTGAGTGAGTGAGTGAGTGAGTGAGTGAGTGAGTGAGTGAGTGAGTGAGTGAGTGCGAGTAAGTAAAGTTTATTGCCATTACTAGTGAATATATACATTCAGTAATTACATAAAAAGTGGTCGTTGGCACGGTCTGTCGAGCCAAGGCTCCCTGACAGACATGTTCAGATATAAGTTATATGTGCTGAGCAGAATCAGTTGGCTGTTTGTTTCTGTAGTAAAAATATACTACTTTGTAACGTGAAAAAAAAAACATACATACATATACATCTATACATACATATACACATACAGACATACACATATGCATATACGTACACACATACACACATATACACATATATGCACATACATACACACATACATATACATACACACACACACGCACATATACGATCATTCATTCATCCATATATATGCAATGACACATATACATATACATTTATATGAAAAAATCAAAATAAGAACTTTCGTAACCTATGCTATCCAATACATACTTTATACATATAATACTACTACTATGACTATGAAAATACTACCACTATGACTAAACACATACCAAACTACATACATAAATACATACATGTATACATGTATGGCATCTTAAATGTACATGAAATACATATGCTACCTATCACTCGTGGGATGTTTGTGAGGTCTGAAGGACAAGGAAATGATTTTTTACTCTCCTCTTGAATTCAAAAAAGCTGATATTATTATTAAGTAGTTTTATGGGTGTAGGCAGAGCATTCCATAGTTGAGGACCAAAGCAAATTATGCTGTTCTTAAAGAGTGCTGTACGGAACTGTGGACATACTAAATTCATATTGCTTCCTCTGGTTCCATGCGTTGATTCTACAAATTTATAAATAGAAGTACCTGGAGCATTTTTTATGTTTTTAAACATGAAGTAAAGAACAAAACATTTATGAATATTAAAAAAATCAAGAAGTTTATTGTCTGAATATAAAGAAGCTGTTGAATCAAATTTACCCATAAAAAATATGCATCTAAAAATTTTGTTTTGTATTACTTTTAATTTTCTTAGGAAAGAAGGCCAAGTACAAGCCCATATAGGCACACAGTAAATGAGATGGGGGTAACACAGGGTGTAGTAGATACTTATCATGGCTTCAGCTGTTAGATAATTACGGACTTTATACAATATACCACACATTCTAGAGAGTTTTGAATATATGCTATCTATATGAAGGTTCCAATTCAGATTTTCATCAATAATGACACCAAGAAATTTGTATGGGTTACACATTGTAGAATTTTACCGTCAAGCAATAGTGGAGGTATGTGATTTTTTATGGACCGATTTTGAAAAAAAATATAATTAGTTTTGGTTATATTGAGTCTTAGTTTGTTTACTTTTATCCAGTCATTTATTAAATGTAACTCTGTTATCAGATTTGAATGGAGACTGTGTATATCATTATCTTCCAGCAACAAGTTTGTATCATCGGCATATATGGTAAATCTAAATTTAGAGCTGGCATTTACTATATCATCAATGTATATAAGAAAAAGTGTTGGTCCTAAAATTGACCCCTGTGGTACACCTGCAGATATAGAGTTAAAGCAAGAATATTTTGTGTTGCAGTATACAGCCTGTGACCTATTGGTAACATAATTTTCAAATAATTTCAGTGGTACACCTCTGATTCCTATTTGCTTTAATTTATCGAGTAGTATGTGATGATTTATTGTATCAAACGCTTTTGACAAATCCATAAAAACTCCTACAACATGTAATTTTCTTTCCAAGCTGTTATATATATTATTGGTAAACTGTAGTATTGCAGACTCTGTTGAATGGTTAGTACGAAAACCATGCTGATATACAGAGAGTAGGTTATTGTTCTCTAAATAGTTTTTCAAGCGTGTGGATATAGCTTTTTCAAATATTTTGCTGAATGCTGGCAGTATTGATATAGGTCGATAGTTATTGATATCACTCCTGCTACCTGTCTTGTGTATAGGGATAACTTTTGCCGTTTTAATTTGTTCGGGAAGATTCCAGTTTTTAAAGTAAGGTTGATGATGTGAGTCAAAGGTGTAGATAATAGTGTGGATGTTTGTCTTATAATTTTGGGAGATATATCGTCATATCCAGGTGTATCAGTTTTAAGGGCGCGCAAATAGTCATCTATTTCCTTATGGTTTGCTGGAGGTAGATACATTGAGAATAAAGGAGGATCATTCAAATAGCGATGGTAATCTTCATTTGGTATATCTTCATGGCTGTTTTGAATTTTTAAGAAATGATCATTAAATATATTTGAGGTGTCAGGGCACAATGGTTTTAACTCAATTGTGTGATCATTTAAGTGAGAATTTCTACCAAGTATTGAATTTATCGATTTCCAATGAGATTTAGGGTTACCTTGGTTTTCTTTTAACATGTCTCTGTAATATTTATTTTTCGCTGCTCTTAATATTGATGTTAATGTATTTCTGTAGTGTCTGTATTGTTCTCTATATGTTAAAGGCCATTTATTTGCTAGTCGCTCTAACCTTTTTCTTTCTTTTATGCTGTTTCGCAAAGCTGATGTAACATATGGACTTCGTTCTTTTTTTGCATTAATTCTAATTCTTCTTACAGGGAAATGTTTCTGAAATAAAATCAAATTTATTGAAGAAAAAAAATCATAAGACTTATTGGCAGTTTGCCTCTAAAACATCGTTCCAGCTTACCTCCGCCAGATCATTACTAATGTTCTGTAACGCAGTCTGTGTTAAGACTCTTTTGTTGATATATACTTGTTTGCATTGACCTGTACTGTGATCTGTGAACTGAGAAACGACTGCAAAGTGATCTGTGATATCTGTCTGTATTATATAATTGCTAATGTTTGTTTCTGGTTGCGACACCCAAATAGGGTCAATCAAAGTGGCAGAGGCACCTGTTACTCTGGTCGGTCTGGTGATTAAAGGAAAAAGCGAGAAAGAGTACATTAAATTGATGCACTCAGAGACATTCCTATCATAATGTTTTAACAAATCAAGATTAAAGTCTCCAAAAACATAGATACCATCATACCTTTTCTCATTTGCTGTAGAAAATATATCATTTAGTCTATTTAAGAAATTATCAACATTGCCACTAGGAGGCCTATATATACATATATATAAATACTTCTTGTCTGCGTGGATACATATAACACCTAAACACTCTATGTAAGGCTCAACGAAGGAAAAATCATTAGACAAGCTAGAATTATAGTCACTAGAAATATACATAGCTACGCCACCGCCATTCCTGTTTCTACATTTGCTGAACAAATTATAACCAGGCAACTGATATAATGGAATAAGGTCATGGTCTAATCTAGTTTCTGTAAAACCTATAACATTAATGTTTACACATGCATTAACTAAAATTAAGTCGACAAATGATGGATATGGTTGGTATAGAACGTATGTTCATACTGAAAAGTGTTGTAGTTGTATTACTATCTGCATTGATAGAAGAAAAAGAATCAAGAATATATAATCTGATTTGGGGACATTTAAGTATCTTGATCGTAAGCAAAGGATGAGTAACATCTAAATCACGGTTATATTTGTCATCTAGTACAGAAAATAGATCAAATGACTTGTTCAGCTGAGATAGACTGTCAGAAGTAAGTAGAGTAATTAGATCATCATTGTTTATATACGCAAAAGGTAGTTCAGAAGAATATGATTGTTAGTGGCATACGTTAGTTTTGCTGAATTATGTTCAATGTGAAATATATTTGGTGCTTACTTCTTCTTGTTGCGATCTCTGAGATCCATCTGGGTCTTACTGACCATTGGAGTGCCACCCAGCGCACCTGTATCGGTGTGCACCACTATCGCCACAGCTGCACCACCACCACTGCTCTGGGTCGTGTCGCGGGGAACCAGCACAGCAGCAGCACACGCCGTATCTCCAGCACCAGCAGAAGCTCCACTCGCACGCCTCCGTGTCCCAGCGGCACGTGTCTAGCACCAGCAGCAGCACGCGCCGTATCTCCAGCACCAGCAGAAGCTCCACTCGCAGCCTCCGCAGTCCCAGGCGGCACGTGTCCAGCACCACGTGTATAACACATGTCGTGTGTGTGTGTGTGTGGTGTGTGTGTGTGTGTGGTGTGTGTGTGTGTGTGTGTGTGTGTGTGTGTGTGTGTGTGTGTGTAGGGAGGGCTCAAGGCTGCCTGTATCTGTCTATGTCATTCTACTCAAGCTGTCTTGGTACCTAATATATGACCTCCAGACCGTAATACACACAACACACACACACACACACACACACACACACACACACACGCACACGCACACGCACGCACACACACACACACACGTCACCACACAAGGAAGGAAGCGGTAACGACGTGGTCACCGCCTAAGACAAATATATATTAGTGGTTTAGTTATTGACTCTGATATAATTGTTGTTGTATGGTCAATATTATTCCTCTGTCTGTCTGTTAGTTTGTCTGTGTGTGTGTTTGTGTCTGTCTGTGTGTTAAGTTTGTCTGTCTGTTAGTTTGTATTTCTGTCTATTTGTCTGTCTGTTAGTTTGTCTGTCTGTCTGTTTATCTGTCTGTTAGTTTGTATTTCTGTCTATTTGTCTGTCTGTTAGTTTGTCTGTCTGTCTGTTTATCTGTCTGTTAGTTTGTATTTCTGTCTATTTGTCTGTCTGTTAGTTTGTCTGTCTGTCTGTTTATCTGTCTGTTAGTTTGTATTTCTGTCTATTTGTCTGTGTTAGTTTGTCTGTCTGTCTGTTTATCTGTCTGTTAGTTTGTATTTCTGTCTATTTGTCTGTCTGTTAGTTTGTCTGTTTTTTCCCGTCCAGCTGTCTGTGTTTTTCTGTCTGTCTGTTTATGTCTCTCTGTCTCTCTATTTTGCCTGTCTGTATGGCTCTGTATGTCTGACTGGCTGTATAAATATGAGCTCATAAACTCTCTCTCTCTCTCTCTCTCTCTCTCTCTCTCTCTCTCTCTCTCTCTCTCTCTCTCTCTCTCTCTCTCTCTCTCTCTCTCTCTCTCTCTCTCTCTCTCTCTCTCTCTCTCTCTCTCTCTCTCTCTCTCTCTCTCTCTCTCACTTTATGGCATCACACACTTTAAATCAACCCTATGATATGGAGATAAGAATTAACAATAATATATTAAAGAGGTAAAGGAAACTAAATTTTTAGGAATTATCTTAGATAATAAATTAAACTGGCAACAAATTCAATGCGATAAAAACTAAAATCTCTAAAATATCTGGTGTATTATACAGGGTAAGAAATCTTATTAATTCAGACTGCTTAAGACAAATTTATCTATCCATTGCATATCCACATATGATTTACTGTTCAGCAATTGGGGAGGCGCTTACAAAACATTTCATAGATGATATTTTTATAGCTCAGAAAAAGCTAATCCGGATCATGTTTCATCAACTTAGATATGCCCACACTAATCCCCTATTTGTTAAATACAAACTACTTAAATTTCAGGACATTATATCTCTTCAGACATATTTGTTTGTACATAAAGCTCTCCATAGGCATCCAGTAAATAATGATTTTAAATACCTCTCCCACAATACTGATACACGAAGGCCCAAAGATCTCAGACTCCCATTATGCAGGACAACACATATACAACAAAACGTCCTTTTTAGAGCAGCAAAACTGTGGAACCAACTCCCAGATGACATGAAAAACATCCCAACCCTCAATTCATTCAAATACAAAACTAAGCTCAAGATATTCGAAAATTACCAGCAAGATAGCTAAATAGTTAATACCTCTAATCATGACTCCATCTATTCAGATATAGCTATCATTATCATTTATATTATTTTTTATATTATTAGAATTTATTACTATTATTATTATTATTATTATTATTATTAATAATATTATTATTACTTTTGATTTGTTTTTATTATAACAATTTAAATGAACCCAGATATATATATATATTTTATTTTTATTTTTTTATAACATATTTGATACATTGTTCCCACGACTGTTGTAATTTAAAAAAATCTAAGGCATCAGGTCCATAAAGAGTCTCGGCTCAATGGACCGCGGCTTGTATATAATTATTAATGTATAATCAACTTTATGTATGTTATGTTAAGCCTAATAAACAATCAATCAATCAATCAATCAATCAATCTCGCTCGCTCGCGCGCGCGCACACACACACACCCACACACACACACACACACACACACACACACACACACACACACACACACACACACACACACCGGGACAAAGGAGAAACAAGAAGGAGAGTAACATTAAAGGCCAAGTTCTTTGCTATATATTAAGTATTATATATCACACAGTCACCTTAGGACGAACTGTGATATATAATAGATACTCTTATCTAACTGTGTGATACTTCTAAAAAAAACTCTTTATATAACTGTTCCCTCTTATGCAAGCTTCGTGATTCCGCCGTCGCATCCTCAAGGTGACTCTTCTCTTCTCTCTCTCTCTCTCTCTCTCTCTCTCTCTCTCTCTCTCTCTCTCTCTCCACGCTTTGCCGCGCTGAGTAACGAGTGTTCAGGTATATAAGCGTTAAAGAGAGAGAGAGAGAGAGAGAGAGAGAGAGAGAGAGAGAGAGAGAGAGAGAGAGAGAGAGAGAGAGAGAGAGAGAGAGAAAAAAGGGTGAATCAATAGTAATGACAGTTATTCCCCAAAGAGGAAGATGATAAGGAGAGAAGTTGATTAATATGTGTGAATGCACGGTGAGAGAGAGAGAGAGAGAGAGAGAGAGAGAGAGAGAGAGAGAGAGAGAGAGAGAGAGAGAGAGAGAGAGAGAGAGAGAGAGAGAGAGAGACGTATACTTATCTACCGGTTCTCGCTTCATCCAAGTTATTAATTGAGAGTCTTGCAAGCCTGTTTACTTAAAAACTTCCTGACACCAAACTTTAACTTCCTTGTTCGGGGCGCATATTGGCGTGCTCTGGACTAGTACTGCAGGTGTGGGGATGTCTCTAGCCAATCACCGTTGTCCAAGCTCGTGACGTCACATTGGGGTGGAGCTTAAGTGATCGCTGAGCTATAATCTGTATGTTATATTTAAGATTATACTTCTTAAATTGTTTAACCTAACCTAACCTAACCTAGACTTTCTAAATTATGTTAAATACAACGCAGATTATAACCCAGCGATCACTTAAGCTCCACCTCCATGTGACGTCACGAGCTTGGACAACGGTGATTGGCTAGAGACATCCCCACACCACATACTAGTCCAAGATAAGATAAGATTTTCATCCTATCTAGACACTTTGCAAGTACCAACTACAAGGTTATTGACTATACAAAGCGCCGCCACGTCAGCACGAACTAGGCGGACTCGAACCGCTGACCGAATGCACAGGGACGCTGCACATTGCGAACTCACGTCTCTACCAACCTTGCCACACTGCCGGGCACATACTAGTCCAGAGAACGGCACTATGCGTCCCGGGGAGTACTGACGCGAGGTCCTGGCTGGCGCATGGCTGGGCTCTGATCAAGTCACGGTCATGTTTTGGTTGAGTGCATCCCGCGATTTGAAGTGAACTCTATATTATGAAGGCACAAATGAAAGGACAGTCTCTCGATACGTAAGAGTGAAGGGCATTGAAACACTAAACCTAACCCCGCATTAACAACCTGCGTCCATACCATTATAGGGTGTGTCGCCTCCGTGGTGTAGTGGTTAGCGCGCCTAGCTACGAATCTGTAGGCCCTGGTTCGAATCCGGGCCAGGGCAGTCGGCGGCCAGCCCGATAGCTATTCATCCTCCCTTTCGGGGTTGATAAATAGGTAGCTGGGGAAGGTAACTGTGGTAACCCGGATGTCACACTAGCTCTGTGTCCCGGGGTAGCGGGTTGTCACCCACCACAGGCTCAAGGGCTAATGCGACGGAGATAAGCACCGAGGCCACGCGCAGCTTAGCGTATGCCCCCATCTTTACATGTACCTTTATTATCGGGGGCTTGGTTACTATCAAAGAAACCACACGAATACAAACATTATCACCAAAAATGCCGAGCACTGATATCACTGTAGAATGTGTAGGAAATAGACAAATAAAAAGTATATTACATAAGAACAACTCGTGTGGAGATAACACAAGGAAGAAATAAGAAGAGGAGAAGAAAAAAAACCCGGATTTGGGAAGGTTAGTACCCCCCCTTCCCCCCTCCCCCATCACCCCTTTATTGCCCTTCCCCCCCCACCCTAAACACCCCCTGCTCTTCAAGGTCTCACAGCCTCACTTATACAACAAGTTTCTTCTTCCTTACACAACCTATTCCGCGTACCTTCCTTCCCTCCTTCCTATTCTCATGTATTTCTTCCTTCCTTCCTTCCTTCCTATTCTCATGTATTTCTTCCTTCCTTCCTTCCTTCCTATTCTCATGTATTTCTTCCTTCCTTCCTTCCTTCCTATTCTCATGTATTTCTTCCCTCCTTCCTTCCTTCCTTCCTATTCTCATGTATTTCTTCCTTCCTTCCTTCCTTCCTATTCTCATGTATTTCTTCCTTCCTTCCTTCCTTCCTATTCTCATGTATTTCTTCCCTCCTTCCCTCCTTCCTATTCTCATGTATTTCTTCCTTCCTTCCTTCCTTCCTATTCTCATGTATTTCTTCCTTCCTTCCCTCCTTCCTATTCTCATGTATTTCTTCCTTCCTTCCTTCGTTCCTATTCTCATGTATTTCTTCCTTCCTTCCCTCCTTCCTATTCTCATGTATTTCTTCCTTCCTTCCCTCCTTCCTATTCTCATGTATTTCTTCCTTCCCTCCTTCCTTCCTATTCTCATGTATTTCTTCCTTCCTTCCCTCCTTCCTATTCTCATGTATTTCTTCCTTCCTTCCTTCCTTCCTATTCTCATGTATTTCTTCCTTCCTTCCCTCCTTCCTATTCTCATGTATTTCTTCCTTCCTTCCTTCCTTCCTATTCTCATGTATTTCTTCCTTCCTTCCTTCCCTCCTTCCTATTCTCATGTATTTCTTCCTTCCTTCCCTCCTTCCTATTCTCATGTATTTCTTCCTTCCTTCCTTCCTTCCTATTCTCATGTATTTCTTCCTTCCCTCCTTCCCTCCTTCCTATTCTCATGTATTTCTTCCTTCCTTCCCTCCTTCCTATTCTCATGTATTTCTTCCTTCCTTCCTTCCTTCCTATTCTCATGTATTTCTTCCCTCCTTCCTTCCCTCCTTCCTATTCTCATGTATTTCTTCCTTCCTTCCTTCACTTCCTATTCTCATGTATTTCTTCCCTCCTTCCTTCCTTCCTATTCTCATGTATTTCTTCCTTCCTTCCTTCCTTCCTATTCTCATGTATTTCTTCCTTCCCTCCTTCCTTCCTTCCTATTCTCATGTATTTCTTCCTTCCTTCCCTCCTTCCTATTCTCATGTATTTCTTCCTTCCTTCCTTCGTTCCTATTCTCATTTTTCTTCCTTCCTTCCCTCCTTCCTATTCTCATGTATTTCTTCCTTCCTTCCTTCCTTCCTATTCTCATGTATTTCTTCCTTCCTTCCCTCCTTCATATTCTCATGTATTTCTTCCCTCCTTCCTTCCTTCCTATTCTCATGTATTTCTTCCTTCCTTCCCTCCTTCCTATTCTCATGTATTCTTCCTTCCTTCCTTCCCTTTCCCATTCTCATGTATTTCTTCCTTCCTTCCTTCCTTCCTATTCTCATGTATTTCTTCCCTCCTTCCTTCCTTCCTATTTCTCATGTATTTCTTTCCTTCCTTCCCTCCTTCCTATTCTCATGTATTTCTTCCTTCCTTTTTTTTTTTTTTTTTTTTTTTTATTTATTTACATCTATTACATAAATATATATACGTACATATACATATACATATGCACATACATACACATACACATACATACACATACAGCCAGTAATAAATGAGCGGGCATCAGCCCGCCGCTGTAGCCGCAGCCACAGTCAGGTCACAGGTGGGCGGGGCGTGAGGTCATCCCGCTCCTTAGTGTTCATCGGGGGGGTGGGGTTGCACGCGCCACCTCCAGCAGCAGGTGCAAATTTTTTTTTTGAAACTGCCATACGAGGGCGGCCGCGCTTTCCGGGCCGACGCGCTGTCTAAGCCGCTCTGTAGCGGGGCAGGAAAGCAGGTAGTGGATCAGGGGGTGGGGGGTCATATGAGGACAGTGCTCACACGGCCGCTCCTCAAACCCGTCCCTCAGCTCATCCAGGGTTACGTAGCCAAGCCAAAGTCGGTGTAGAACGACCTCCTCGGCTCGGGACAGCTGCTGGGCGGGGCGTAACGGCTCGTTGTTTTTCGTGGCTTGTTTGTGCCAGGCTGCCTGCCTCGATGTCTGCATCAGCTGGCGATACTGTTGCTCTGCGGCACAGATGGCAGCGCGTCTGGCCAGTACCTTGGCCCCTTGGATGCTGGGTAAGACAGTCAAGGCCACCGCTGGATGTCTGGTGGCCTCCCGGGCCGCCTCATCGGCCGCCTCGTTGCCACGGACGCCTATGTGGCTGGGCACCCAGTTGAACCTTACACAGCGCCCCTGCGCGGCGAGGCCCTGTATGTGGCCCAGGATGGCGGTGGTGAGCTGCACGTTGTCCATCGGTGTGCGGGGCTGCCGTAGGACCTGCAGGGCAGACATGGAGTCGGTGTGAATCACCACAACCTCCTCCTGTCGGCCCAGGGCGTGCTGTAGGGCGCGCTCTATCGCCACCAGCTCCGTCTGCAGCGTGGAGCAATGGTCGGGTGTCCTCCAGGACAGCACCTCACCGCCCGTAACCACCGCAGCACCTGTCCGGCCTCTCTCAGGGTCAACGGAGCCGTCGGTGTAGTAGATAGCGACCGCGACGCTGCTGGGAACATTGGCGTGCGCCACCGCCTGCAGGGCGACGCTGCTGGGAACATTGGCGTGCGCCACCGCCTGCAGGGCGTGCTGCCTCAGCTCCTCCCGCGTGCACAACGCCTTCGCGGCCGGCAGTGTGGCGATAATCACCTGGGCGGCAGAGGGCTGCCACGGTGGCGGAGCGACGTAGTTGACAGCGGGGCGGTCAGGTCCGTCCAGCAGCAGGTGGGTGTGGCTTCCTTCCTTCCTATTCTCATGTATTTCTTCCTTCCTTCCTTCCTTCCTTCCTATTCTCATGTATTTCTTCCTTCCTATTCTCATGTATTTCTTCCTTCCTTCCTTCCTTCCTATTCTCATGTATTTCTTCCTTCCTTCCTTCCTCCCTATTCTCATGTATTTCTTCCTTCGTTCCTTCCTTCCTATTCTCATGTATTTCTTCCTTCCTTCCCTCCTTCCATCCTTCCCTCCTTCCATCCTTCCTTCCTATCCTCATTCCTTCCTTCCTACACTCATGCCTTTCTTCCCTCCTTCCTTGCTACGCTCATGCCTTCCTTCCCTCTTTCCTTCCTTGCCACGCTCATGCCTTCCTTCCTTCCTTCCTTCCTTCCACGCTCATGCCCTTCCTTCCTTCCTTCCTTCCTTGCCACGCTCATGCCTTCCTTCCTTCCTTCCTTCCTTGCCACGCTCATGCCTTCCTTCCTTCCTTCCTTCCTTGCCACACTCATGCCTTCCTTCCTTCCTTCCTTGCCACACTCATGCCTTCCTTCCTTCCTTCCTTCCTTGCCACGCTCATGCCTTCCTTCTTCCTTCCTTCCTTGCCACACTCATGCCTTCCTTCCTTCCTTCCTTCCTTGCCACGCTCATGCCTTCCTTCCTTCCTTCCTTCCTTGCCACGCTCATGCCTTCCTTCCTCCTCCTTCCTTGCCACGCTCTGCCTGCACCTTCATCCATCTCTCTTGGTGTGTGTTTGTTGTTGTGTGGTGTTTGTGTGGGTGTAGGAGGGCTCAGGCTGCCTGTATCTGTATATGTCATTCTACTCAAGCTGTCTTGGTACCTAAAATATTACCTCCAGCCGTAATACCCACATCCATATCACACACACCACACACACACACACCACACTACACACACACACACACCCCCACACACACACACACACACACACACACACAACGTCACCACACAAGAAGGAAGCGGTAACGACGTGGGTCCCGTCGCCTAAGACAAATATATATTAGTGGTTTAGTTATTGACTCTGATATAATTGTTGTTGTATGGTCAATATTATTCCTCTGTGTGTACTGTTATTTTGTCTGTGTGTGTGTTTTGTCTGTCCTGTGGGTATAGTTTGGCTGTCTGTTAGTTTGTATTTCTTTCTATTTGTCTGTCTGTTATTTTGTCTTTCTGTCTTTTATCTGTCGGTTTAGTTTGTATTTCTGTCATTTTCTGTCTGTAGTTTGGTCTGTCTGTCGTTTATCTGTCTGTTTCGTTTTTTTTCTGTCTATTTGTCTTCTGTAGTTTGTCTGTCGTCCCCCTGGGGTTTTTATCTGTCCTGTTAGTTTGTATTTCTGTCTATTTGTCTGTGTTAGTTTTGTCCTGTCTGTCTGTTTATCTGTCCTGTTAGTTTGTAAATGTTCTGTCTATTTGTCTGTCTGTTAGTTTTGGTCTGTTTTTTCCCGTCCAGCTGTCGTGTTTTTTTCTGTCTGTCTGCTTATGTCTCTCTGTCTCTCTATTTTGCCTGTCTGTAGGCTCTGTATGTCTGACTGGCTGTATAAATATGAGCTCGCATAAACTCTCTTCTCTCTCTCTCTCGTCTCCTCCTCTCTCGTCTCTCCTTCTCTCTCTCTCTCTCTCTCTCATCTCTCATCTCTCTCTCGTCTCGCTCTCTCTCTCTCTCCTCTCTCTCTCTCTCTCTCGGCTCCTCGCTTCGCTTCTGCTCGCGCGCAGCGCACTAACACCCACCCACACACACACACAGACAACACACACACACACACACACACACACATTACACACCCACACACCACGTTCCACCGGGACAAAGAAAACAAGAATGAGAGTAACATTAAAGGCCAAGTTCTTTGCTATATATTAATTTATATATCCTACAGTCACTTTAGGACGAACTGTGATATATAATAGATACTCTTATCTAACTGTGTGATACTTCCTAAAAAAACTTTATATAACTGGTCCCTCTTATGCAGCTTCGTGATTCCGGCCGTCGCATCCTCAGGTGACTCTCTCTCTCGTCTCTCTCTCTCTCTCTGGCCCTCCATCGTCTCTCGTCCTGATCTCATCTTCCATCTCTCTCTCTCTCTCTCTCTCTCTCCTCTCTCTCGTCTCTCGCTCTCCTCTCTCCGCTTTGCCCGCGCATGAGTAACGAGTGTTCAGGTATATAAGCGTAAAGAGAGAGAGAAGAGAGGAGAGAAGAGAGAGAGAGAGAGAGAGAGAGGAGAGAGAGAGAAAAGGGTAATCATAGTAAATGAACAGTTATTCCCCAAAGAGGAAGATGTAAGAGAGAAGTTGATTAATAATGTGTGAAGCACGGTGAGAGAGAGAGAGAGAGAGAGATGAGAGAAGAGAGAAGAGAGAAGAGAGAGGAGAGAGAGAGAGAGATAGAGAGAGAGGACTATTGACACCAAACTTTAACTTCCTTGTTCGGTGCCATATTGCCGTGCTTCTGGACTAGTACTGCGTTGTGGGGAATGTCCTCTAGCCAATCACCGTTGTCCAAGCTCCGTGACATCACATTGGGGTGTAGCTTAGTGATCGCTGAGCTATAATCTGTATGTTATTATTTAAGATTATACTTCTTAAATTGTTTAACCTAACCTAACCTAACCTAGACTTTCAATTATGTAAATACAACGCAGATTATAACCCGCGATCAACTTAAGCTCCACCTCCTGTGACGTCACCGAGCTTGGACAAACGGTGATTGGCTGAGACATCCCCACACACATAATAGTCAGAGAAACGGCAATATGCGTCCCGGGAGTTACTGACGCAGGTCCTGGCTGGCGACATGGCTGGGCTCTGATCAATTCACGGTCATGTTTTGGGTTGAGTGCATTCCCGCGATTTTTAGTGACTGCTATATTATGACGGCACAATGAAAGACAGTCTCGTCGATACGTAAGAGTGAAGGCATTGAACACTAACCTAACCCCGCATTAACAAACCTGCGTCCATACCCATTATAGGGTTTGTCGCCTCCCGTGTGTCGTGGTTAGCGCGCCTAGCTACGAATCTGTAGGCCCTGGTTCGAATCGGGCCAGGGCAGTCTGCGGCACCCGATAGCTTATTCATCCTCCCTTTCGGGGGGGTTGATAAATAGGTACTGGGGAAGTAACTGTGGTAACCCGGATGTCACACTGCTCTGTGTCCCGGGTA
Organism: Chionoecetes opilio; assembly: GCA_016584305.1. Taxonomy (NCBI): domain Eukaryota; kingdom Metazoa; phylum Arthropoda; class Malacostraca; order Decapoda; family Majidae; genus Chionoecetes; species Chionoecetes opilio. Next base: position 28,396 of record JACEEZ010012771.1, read on the forward strand.
GCGGGTTGTTCACCCCACAGTCTCAAGGGCTAATGCCGACGAATAATCACCGGGGAAAAAAAGGCCACGCGCAGCTTAGCGATATGCCCCCCATCTTTACATTTACCTGTATTATCGGGGCTTGTTTCTATCAATAGAACCAAAAGACTACAACATTATCACCAAAAATGCCAACTGCACTGATATCCACTGTAGACTGTGTGCAGGAAATAACAACTAAAAAGTATATTACATAAGAACAACTCGTGTGTGAGATAACAACAATTAAGAAATAGAAAAGGGAAGAAAAAACCCGATTTGGGAGGTTATACCCCCCCTTCCCCCCCTCCCCCATCAACCCATTTATTGCCCTTCCCGCCCCACCCTAACACCCCCTGCTCTTCAGGTCTCACAGCCTCACTTATACAACAAGTTTCTTCTTCCTTACACACCTATTCGCGTACCTTACTTCCTTCCTTCCTATTCTCATGTATTTCTTCCTTCCTTCCTTCTTCTATTCTCATGTATTTCTTCTTCCTTCTTCCTTCCTATTCTCATGTATGTTCTCCCTCCTTCCTTCCTTCCTATTCTCATGTATTCTTCCTTCCTTCCTTCCTATTCTCATGTAGTTCTTCCTTCCTTCCCTCCTTCCTATTCTCATGTATTTCTTCCTTGCCTTCCTTTCTCCTATTCTCATTTCATTTCTTCTTCCTTCCCTCCTTCCTATTCTCATGTATTTTCTTCCTTCCCTTCCTCCTTCCTATTCTCATGTATTTCTTCCTTCTTCTTCCTTCCTATTCTCATGTATTTCTTCCTTCTTACTTCGCTTCCTATTCTCATGTATTTCTTCCCTCCTTCCTTCCTATTCTCTGTGTTCTTCCTTCCTTCCTTCCTTCCTATTCTCCATGTATTTCTTCCTTCCTTCTTCCTTGCCTATTCTCCTGTTTTCTTCCTTCTCCCTCCTTCCTATGCTCATGTATTCTTCTTCCTTCCTCCTTCCTATTCTCATGTATTTCTTCCTTCCTTTCCTTCCTTCCTATTCTCATGTATTTCTGTCCTTCCTTCTCTCCTTCCTATTCTATGTATTTCTTCTTCTTCCTTCCTTCCTATTCTCATGTATTTCTCCTTCCTTCACCTCTTCCTATTCTCATGTTATTTCTTCCTTCCTTCCCTCCTTCTATTTCAATGTATTTCTTCCTTCCTTCCTTCCTTCCTATTCTCAGGTATTTCATTCCTTCCTTCCTCCTTCCTATTCTCATGTATTTCTTCCTCTTCCCTCCTTCCTATTCTCATGTATTTCTTCCTCCATTCCTCCTTCCTATTCTCATTTAATTTCTTCTTCCTCCCTCCTTCCTATTCTCAATGTATTTCTTCTTCCTTCCTCCTTCCCTATTATCATGTTTTCTTCTCCTTCCTTCCTTACTATTCTCATGTATTTCTTCCTTTCCTTCCTTCCTATTTCTCATTATTTCTTCTTCCTTCCCGCCTTCCATTCTCGATGTATTTCTCTCCCTTCCTTCCTTCCTTCTTCCTTATTCTCATTATTTCTTCCTTCCCTTCCCTCCTTCTATTCTCATGTATTTCTTCCTTCCCTCCCTCTTCCTATTCTCATGTATTTCTTCCTTCCTTCCTTCCTTCCTTCCTATTCTCATATTTCTTCCTCCTTCCTTCCTATTCTCATGTAATTTCTTCCTATCCCTTCCCTCCTTCCTATTCTCAGGTATTTCCTTCTTCCTTCCTCCTTCCTATTCTTCAGGTAAATTTCTTCTTCCTTCCTTCCTTCCTATTCTCATGTATTGCTTCCTGCCTTCCTTCTCTTCCGATTCTCATGTATTCTTCCTTCCTTCCTTCCTTCCCTATTCTCATGTATTTTCCCTTCCCTCCTTCCTATTCTCATGTATTTCTTCTTCCTTCTTCCTATTCTCATGTATTTCTTCCTTCCTTCCTTGCCTTCCTATTCCTCATGTATCGTCTTCCTTCCTTCCTTCCTCCTATTCTCATGTATTTCTTCCTTCCCATTCCTTCCTTCCTATTTCATGTATTTTCTTCCTTCCCTCCTTTCCTATTCTAATTTTCTTCCTTCCTTCCTTCCTATTCTCATGTATTTTCTCCTTTCCTTCCTTCCTGTCCTATTCTCATGTATTTCTTCCTTCCTTCCTTCCTTCCTATTCTCATTATTTCTCCTTCCTTCCTTCCTTTCTATTCTCATGTATTTTCTCCTTCCTTCCTTCCTTCCTATTCTCATGTCTTTTCTTCCTTCTTCCTTCTATTCTCATGTATGTTCTTCCTTCCTTCCGTCCTCTATTCTCATGTATTTTCTTCCTTCCTTCCCCCTTCCTATTCTCATGTATTTCTTCCTTCCTTCCTCCTTCCTATTCTCGATGTATTTCTTTTCTTCCTATCCTTCCTTCCTTCCGATCTCATTATTTCTTCCTTCCTCCCTCCTCTTCCTATTCGATGTATGTTGTCTTCCTTCCTTCCTCCTTCCTATTTCTCATGTATTTCTTCCTTCCCTTCCTTCCTTCCTATGCCTCATGTATTTGCTTCCTTCCCTCCTTCCTATTCTCATGTATTTCTTCCTTCCTTTCCTTCCTATTCTCATTGTATTTCTTCCTTCCTTCCTTCCTCCTATTCTCATGTATTTCTTCCTTCCTTCCTCACTCCTATTCTCATGTATTTCTTTCTTCCCTCCTTCCTTCCTTCCTATTCGCCGTACTTTCTTCCTTCTTCCCTCTTCTATTCTCATGTATTTCTTCCTTCCTTCCCTCCTTCTATTCCATGTATTTCTTCCTTCCTTCCCTCCTTCCTATTCTCATGTATTCTTCTTCTTCCTTCCTTCCTATTCTCTATGTATTTCTTCCTATCCTTTCCCTCCTTTCCTATTCTCATGTATTTCCTTCTTCCTCCTTCCTTCCTATTCTCTGTATTTCTTCCTTCCTTCCCTCCTTCCTTATTCTCGATGTATTTCTTCCTTCTTCCCTCTTTTACCTCCTATTTCATGTATTTCTTCCTTCCTTCCTTCCTCCTATTCTCATGTATTTCTTCCCTTCCTTCACTCCTTTCCTATTCTCATGTATTTCTTCCTTCCCTTTCCCCTCCCTTCCATTCTCAGGTATTCTTCCTTCCTTCCCTCCTTCCTATTCTCATGTATTTCTCCTTCCTTCCCTCCTTCCTATTCTCATGTATTCTTCCTTCCTTCCTTCCTTCCTATTCTCATGTAAATTTCTTCTCTTTCCTTTCCTTCCTATGCTCATGTATTTCTTCCTTCGTTCCTTCCCTATTCCATGTATTTCTTCCTTCCTTCCCCTCCCTTCCTATTCTCATGGTCTTTCTCCTTCCTTCCTTTCCTTCCTTCCTATTCCTCCATGTAATTTTCTTCCTTCCTTCCCTCCTTCCTATTCTCATGTATTTCCTTCTTCCTCCCTCCTTCCTATTCTCATGTATTTCTTCCTTCCTTCTTTCCTTCCTATTCTCATGTATTTCTTCCTTCCCTTCCTTCCTATTCTCATGTATTTCGCCTTCTTCCCTCCTTCCTATTCTCATGTATTTCTTCCCTTCCTTCCCTCCTTCCTATTTCTCCATGTATTTCTTCCTTCCTTCCTTCCTTCCTATTCTCTATGTTTTCCTTCCTTCCTTCCTTCCTTCCTATTCTCATGTATTTCTTCTTCCTTCCTTCCTTCTATTCTCATGTATTTCTTTCTTCCTCCTTCCTATTCCTCATAGTATGTCTTTCTTCCTTCCTTCCTTCTATTCTCATGTATTTTCTTCTTCCTTCCTTCCTTCCTATTCTCATGTATTTTCTTCCTTCCTTCCTTCCTTCCTATTCTCATGTATTTCTTCCTTCCTTCCTTCCTTCCGAATTCTCATGTATTTCTTCCTTCCTCCTTCCTATTCCTCATGTATTCCTCCTTCCTTCCTTCCTATGTCTCAATGGTATTTCTTCCTTGCCTTCCTTCCTTCCTATTCTCATGTATTTCTTCCTTCCTTCCCTTCTTCCTATTCTCATGTATTTCTTCCTTCCCTTCCTTCCTTCCTATCTCATGTATTTCTTCCTTTCCTTCCTTGCCTTCCTATTCTCATGTATTTCTTCCTGTCCTTCCTTCCTATTCTCATGTATTTCTTCCTTCCTTCCTTCCTTCTATTCTCTTTCTCGTGTATTTTTCCTCCTTCCTTCTTCCTATTCTCATGTATTTTTCCCTCCTTCCTCCTTTCCTATTCTCTATGTATTTCTTCCTTCCTTCCTTCCTTCCTATTCTCATGTATTTTCTTCCTTCCTTCCCTCCCTTCTATTCTCATGTATATTCTTCCTTCCTTCCTTCCTTCCTCTTCTCATGTATTTTTCTTCCTTCCTTCCTTCCTTCCTTACCTCCTTCTATTCTCATGTATTTCTTCCTTCCTTCTTCCTTCCCTCCTTCCTATTCTCATGTATTTCTTCCCTCCTTCCCTCCTTCCTATTCTCATGTATTTCTTCCTTCCTTCCCTCCTTCTATTCTCATGTATTTCTTCCTTCCTTCCTTCCTTCCTATTCTCATTTATTTCTTCCTTCCCCGTCCTTCCTATTCTCAGTATGTCTTTCCTTCCTTCCTTTCCTATTCTCATGTATTTTCTTCGCTATCTTCCTTCTTCCCGATTCTCATTGATTTCTTCCTTCCTTCCTTCCTTCCTCTTTCTTCATGTATTTCTTCCCTCCTTCCTTCATTCCTTCCTCTTCTCATGTATTTCTTCCCTCCTTCCCTCCTTCCTATTTCTCATGTATTTCCTTCCTTCCTTCCTTCCTTCCTATTCTCATGTATTTCTTCCTTCCTTCCTCCTTCCTATTTCTCATGTAATTTCTTTCCCCTCCTTCCTTCCTTTTCCCTATTCTCATGTATTTCTTTCCTTCCCTCCTTCCTTCCTATTCTCATGTATTCTTCCTTCCCTCCTTCCTTCCTTTCTCAGTATTTCTTCCTGTCCTTCCTTCCTCCCTATTCTCATGTATTTTTCTTCCTCCCCTCCTTCCTATTCTCATGTGATTTCTTCCTTCCTTCCTTCCTCCTATTTCTCATGATTTCTTCCTTCCTTCCCTTCCTTCCTTTCCTCATGTATTTTCTTCCTTTCCTTCCTCCTTCCTATTCTCATGTATTTCTTCCTTCCTTCCTCCTTCCTATTCTCATGTATTTCTTCCTTCCTTCCTTCCTTCCTATTCTCATGTATTTCTTCCCTTCTTCCTTCCTTCCTATTCTCATGTAGTTCTTCTTCCTTCCTTCCTCCTTCCTATTCTCATGTTATTTCTTCCTGTCCTTCCCTCCTTCCTATTCTCATGTATTTCTTCCTTCCTTCCCTCCTTCCTATTCGCATGTATTTCTTCCTTCCTTCTTTCTTCCTATTCTCATGGTATTTCTTCCTTCCTTCCCTCCTTCCTATTCTCATGTATTTCTTCCTTCCTTCCCTCCTTCCTATTCTCATGTATTTCTTCTTCCTTCCTTCCTTCCGAGTCTCATGTATTTCTTCCTTCCTCCTTCCTATTCTCAGTTTTTTCTTCCTTCCTTCTTCCTATTCTTCCAATGTTTTCTTCCTTCCTTCCTTCCCTTCCTATTCTCATGTATTTCTTCCTCCCTTCCCGTCCTTCCTATTCCATGATTTTCTTCCATCCTTCCTTCCTTCCTATTCTCATGTATTTCTTCTTCCTTCCCTCCTTCCTATTCTCATGTATTTCTTCCTTCCTGTCCTTCCTTCCTATTCGCATGTATTTCTTCCTTCTTCCTCCTTCCTATTCTCAGTATTTCTTCCTTCCTTCCTTCCTTCTATTCTCATGTATTTCTCCTTCCTTCCTTCCTTCCTATTCTATGTATTTCTTCCTTCTCCTTCCTTCCTATTCTCTGTATTTTCTTCTTCCTTCCTTCCCTCCTTCCTATTCTCATGTATGTCTTCTTCCTTCTTCCTTCCTATTCTCATGTATTTCTTCCCTCCTTCCTTCCTTCCTATTCTCATGTATTTTCCTTCCTTCCTTCCTTCCTTCTATTTCTCATGGTATTTCTTCTTCCCTCCTTTCCTATTCTCATGTATTTCTCCTTCCTTCCTTCCTATGTCTCATGTATTTCTTCTTCCTTCCTTCTTCCTATTCTCATGTATTTCTTCCTTCCTTCCTCCTTCCTATTCTCATGGTTTTTTTTGTTTTCCTTCCCTCCTTCTTCCTTCCTATTCTCATGTATTTCTTCCTTTCCTTCCCTCCTTCCTATTCCATGTATTTCTTCCTTCCTCCTTCCTTCCCTATTCTCCATGTATTTCTCCTTCCTTCCGCCTTCCTATTCTCCTGTATTTTTCTTCCTTCCTTCCTTCCTTCCTATTCTCATGTAGTTCTTCCCTTCCTTCCTTCCTTCCTATTCCTCATGTATGTCTCTTCCTTCCTTCCTTCCTTCCTATTCTCATGTATTTCTTCCTTCCTTCCCTTCCTTCCTATTCTCATGTATTTCTTCTTCCTTCCTTCCTTCCTATTCTCGTGTATTTCTTTCCCTCCTTCCCTCCTTCCTATTCTCATGTATTTCTTCCTTCCTTCCTTCCTTCCTATCTCATGTATTTCTTCCTTCCTTCCTTCCTATTTTCTCATGTAGTTCTTCCTTCCTGTCCTTCCTTCTATCTCATGTATTTCTTCTTCCCTCCTTCCTTCCTATTCTCATGTATTTCTTCCTTCCTTCCTTCTTCCTATTCTCATGTATTCTTCCCTTCCTTCCTTCCTTCCTATTCTCATTATTTCTCCTTCCTTCCTTCCTTCCTATTCCTCATGTATGTTCTTCCTTCCCTCCTTCTATTCTCATGTATGTCTTCCTTCCTTCCTTCCTATTCTCATGTTTCTTCCTTCTTCCGTCCTTTCCTTCCTATTCTCATGTATTTCTTCCTTCCTTCCTCCTTCCTATTCTCATGTATTTCTTCCTTCTTCCTTCCTTCTATTCTCATGTATTTCTTCTTCCTTCCTTCCTTCCTATTCTCATGTATTTCTTCCCCCTTTCCTATCTTCCTATTCTCATGTATTTCTTCCTTCCTTCTCCTCCTTCCTATTCTCTGTATTTCTTTCTTCCTGCCTTCCTCCTTCTATTCTCATGTATTTCTTCCCTCCTCTCCTTCCTTCCTATTCGAATGTATTTCTTCTCCTTCCTTCTTCCTATTCTCATGTTTTCTTCCGTCCTTTCCTTCCTTCCTATTCTCATGTATTTCTGCCTTCCTTCCTGCCTTCCTATTCTCAGTATTTCTTCCTCCCCTTCGCGTCCTATTCTCATGTAGTCTTCCTTCTTCCTTCCTATTCTCTGTATGTCTTCCTTCCTTCCTTCCTTCCTATTCCATGTAGTTCTTCCCTCCTTCCTTCTTCTAATTTCTCCAATGTATTTCTTCCTCCTTCCCTCCCTTCCCTTTCTCATGTATTTCTTCCTTCCTTCCTTCCTTCCTATTCTCATGTATTTCTTCCTTCCTTCCTTCCTTCCTATTCTCTTCTCATGTATTTCTTCCTTCCTTCCTTCCTTCCTATTCTCATTATTTCTTTCCCTCCTCTTCTTCCTATTCTCATGTATTTCTTCCTTCCTTCCTCCTTCCTATTTCTCATGTATTTCATTCCTTCCTTCCCTCCTTCCTATTACTCATGTATTTCTCTTCCTTCCTCCTTCCTATTCTCCAATGTATTTCTTCCTTCCTTCCTTCCTTCCTATTCGCTTATTTTCTTTCCTTCCTTCCCTCCTTCCCTATTTCTCATGTATTTCTTCCTTTCCTTTTTTTTTTTTTTTTTTTTTTTTTTTTTTATTTTTTCATCTATTACTTAAGTATATATACGTACATATACATATCCATATTCACATACAAATACACATACACCATACATACAACATACAGCCAGTAATAAATGACCGGGCATCAGCCCGCCGCTGTTAGCCGCAGCCACAGTCAGGTCACAGTGGGCGGGCGTGCGGTCACTACTAACTCCCGCTCCTTGTGTTCATCGGGGGGGTGGAGCGGCACGCGCCACCTTCCAGCAGCATGTGCAAATTTTTTTTTTGAAACTGCCATACGAGGGCGGCCGCGCTTTTCCGTTCCCGGGCCGAACGCGCTGTCTAGATAAGGCCGCTCCCTTTATCGGGGCAGGAAGCAGGTAGTGATCAGGGGGTTTGGGTCATAAATGAGGACAGTGCTCACACGGCCGATCCTCAACACCGTCCCTCAGCTCATCGGGTTACGTAGCCCCAGCCGAAGTCGGTGTAGGAACGACCTCCTCGCTCGGGACAAGCTTGCTGGGCGGGGCGTAACGGCTCGTTGTTTTTCGTGGCTTGTTTGTGCCAGGCTGATCCTTGCTCGATGTTCTGGCATCACTGGCGCTACTGTTGCTCTGCGCCAGATGGCAGCGCGTCTGGCCAGTACCTTGGCCCCCTGGATGCTGGTAATACAGTCAAGGCGCAACCGCTGGATGTCTGTTGCCTCCCGGCCCGCTCATCGGCCGCCTCGTTTCCACGGAACGCCATAGTGCGGGGCACCCTTTGAACCTTACACAGCGCCCCTGCGCGCTAGGCCCTGGATGTGGCCCAGGATTGCGGTGGTGAGCTGCACGTTTGTCCATCGGTGTGCGGGCTGCCGTAGGACATGCAGGGCAGACTGGAGTCGGTGGTGACTCCCCACAACCTCCTCCTGTTCCGGCCCAGGGCGTGCTGTAGGGCGCGGCTCTATCGCCACCGCTTCCGTCTGCAGCGTGGAGGCAATGTCGGGTGTCCTCCAGGACAGAGCAACCTCACCGCCCGTAACCACCGCACACCTGTCCGGCCTCTCTCGGGTCACGGAGCCGTCGTTGTAGTAGATAGCGACCGCGACGCTGCTGGGAACATTTGGCGTGCCCACCGCCTGCAGGCGACGCTGCTGGGACCATTGCCGTGCGCACCAGCACTGCCAGGGCGTGCTGCCTCGCTCCATCCCGCGTCACAACGCCTTCGCGGCGGCAGTGTGGCGTAATCACCTGGGGCGGCAGAGGGCTGCCACGGTGGCGGAGCGACGTAGTTGACAGCGGGGCGGTCAGGTCCGTCCGCCTCAGTGGGGTGTGTCTTCCTTCCTTCCTATCTCATGTTATTTCTTCCTTCCTTCCTTCCTTCCTTCCTATTCTCATGTATTTCTCCTTCCTTCCTTCCTTCCTTTCTCATGTATTTCTTCCTTCCTTCCTTCCGCCTCCCATTCTCATGTATTTCTGCTTCGTTCCGTCCTTCCTATCTATGTATTTCCTTCCTTCGTTTCCTTCCTTCCTATTCTCTATGTTATTTCTTCCTTCCTTCCCTCCTTCCTATTCTCATGTATTTTCTCTTCTTCTTCCTTCCTTCCTATTCTCAATGTATTTTTCCTTCTTCCCTCCTTCCATCCTTCCCTCCTCTCCTTCCTTCCTACCTCATTCCTTCCTTCGCTACACTCATGCCTTTCTTCCCTCCTTCCTTGCCACGCGTCATGCTTCCTTCCCTCCCTTCCTCCTTGCCACGCTCATGATGCTTCCTGTTCCTTCCTTCCTTCCTTGCCACGCTCATGCCTTCCTTCCCTCCTTCCTTCCTTGCCACGCTCTGCCTTCCTTCCTTCTTCCTTCCTTCCTTGCACAGCTCTGCCTTCCTTCCTTCCTTCCTTCCTTCCTTGCCACACTCATGCCTCCTCTTCCTCCTCTGCCAGCCATCCCTTCCTTCCTTCCTTCCTTCCTTCCACCTCTCCCTTCCTTTTTCCTTCCTCCTTCCCACTCATGCTCCTTTCCCTTTCCCTTCCTTCCACACTCATGCCTTCTTCCTTCTTCTTGCCACACTCATGCCTTCCTTCTTCCTTCCTTCCTTGCCACCTCATGCCTTCCTTCCTTCCTTCCTTCCTTGCCCGCTCATCCCTTTCCCTTTCCCTTCTTCCTTCCTGCCACACTCATGCCTTCCTTCCTTCCTTCCTTCCTTTCCTTGCCACCCCTCATGCCTTCCTTCCTTCCCTCCTTCCTTCCTTGCCACACTCATGCCTTCCTTCCTTCCTTCCTTTCCCTTCCCCAAAACTCTTTGCCTTCCTTCCTTCCTTCCTTCCTTGCCACGCTCATCCCTTCCTTCCTTCCTTCCTTCCTTGCCACGCTCATGCCTTCCTTTCTTCCTTCCTTCCTTCCCACACTCATGCCTTCCCTTCCTTCCTTCCTTCCTTGCCACGCTCATGCCTTCCTTCCTTCCTTCCTTCCTTCCCACACTCATGCCTTCCTTCCTTCCTTCCTTCCTTGCCACGCTCATGCCTTCCTTCCTTCGTTCCTTCCTTGCCACACTCTGCCTTCCTTTCCTTCCTTCCTTCCTTGCCACACTCATCCCTTTCCCTTTCTTCCCTTTTCCCCTTTCCTTGCCACGCTCATGCCTTCCTTCCTTCCTTCCTTCCTTGCCACACTCTGCCTTCCTTCCTTCCTTCCTTCCTTGCCACCTCATGCCTTCCTTTTCCTTTCCCTTTCCCTTCCTTGCCACGCTCATGCCTTCCTCCTTCCTTCCTTCCTTGCCACACTCATGCCTTCCTTCCTTCCTTCCTTCCTTCACACTCATGCCTTCCTTCCTTCCTTCCTTCCCTTCCTTGCCACACTCATGCCTTCCTTCCTTCCTTCCTTCCTTGCCACGCTCATGCCTTCCTTCTTTCCTTCCTTCCTTCCTTGCCACACTCATGCCTTCCTTCCTTCCTTCCTTCCTTGCAACAACAATTCATGCCTTCACCTCCATCCATCTCTCTTAGGCGGCGTCACACGTAACACTTTTTCCGTCAATGTCTACGATTTCCTTGGTTTTTTTCTCGTTCCGTCAACTTTTTTCCGCCTGAATCAGTCAGACGGACGTGATCGTCTTTACATGGCAAGTTGTCGTCAACCTTCATAGTCAAATAAGAATCCATAGTGTTACTGTAAAGATATTCGAAATATACCTGGTTTTTTTTGCAGATTAGAATTCAATATATTTAAAAGTATAAAAAATATTCAAGCAACTAATTGCACATGTAGTTAAATTTAACCCCTTCACGCCCAGATCTTTCCTTTGATATATAAAATCGTATGTTGTCGAGCCAAAAATTACGAAAAGTAACTTAATATACCAAATTAGTTAGTGGACAAGGATACGAAATATCTATAAAATATTGCTTATATTCACTAAAAATCGTCTAATGGTACCCAAATTACAATGGAAATTACGTTCTGGATCTCAAGGGGTTAATCTAACTTATACTGTATTTGTTTGGGTATATCAGTAAATTATTATGCTAATTCAAAACGTATCGATTTGTATTACCTATTTATTATGATTTATATTGTATGATTTTAGTTATTCTTTGTAAATATGTCCTCGCCACCATTCGATTCAGTGTAAGTCAGTCTCAGTCAAGTCGTCTGTTAGTCAACACATTCCGATTCCAGGTGTCTAAAAA
>JACEEZ010012772.1:0-2500 GCA_016584305.1 Chionoecetes opilio
AACCCAAAAAGAAAAAGGGGAGAAAAAGAGGGAAAAAGAAGGAAAAAAAGAAGAGAGAAAGAAAAAAAGAAAAAGAAGAAACCCCCAAAAAAATTGCAGGAAAAGAAAGAAGGGAGAAAAAGAGAAATAAGAAGGAAAAGAAATAATGAGAGAATGAGAGAAAGAAAAAAGTCAGAAATTCTCCTCTGAAAACATTTGCCAGGAAAAGAAAGGAGAAAAAGAAAGCAGAAGAGAAAAATCTGCTCTTAACATATCAGCTAAGAAAGAGATAAGGATAAACATGTAAAGGAGGTCGCAAGAATTCCTCACAACACATCTGTAAAGAAAAGATAAGACAAGCAAAAAGAAAGAGAAGCAAAAGAAAGAGGGAAGCATAAAGAAAAGAAAGAGGGAGAAGCAAAAGAAAGAGAGAGAAGCAAAAAGAAAAGAAGCAAAAAGAAAGAGAGAGAAGCAAAAAGAAAGAAGCAAAAAGAACAGAGGGAAGCATAAAGAAAAGAAAGAGAGAGAAGCAAAAAGAAAGAGGGAGAAGCAAAAGAAAGAGGGAGAAAGCAAAAAAGAAAGAGGGAGAAGCAAAAAAGAAAGAGGGAGAAGCAAAAGAAAGAGGGAGAAGCAAAAAGAAAGAGGGAGAAGCAAAAAGAAAGAGGGAGAAGCAAAAAGAAAGAGGGAGAAGCAAAAAGAAAGAGAAGCAAAAAGAAAGAGAAGCAAAAAGAAAGAGAGAAGCAAAAAGAAAGAAGGAGAAGCAAAAAGAAAGAGGAAGAAGCAAAAAGAGAGGGAGAAGCAAAAAGAAAGAGAAGCAAAAAGAAAGAGGGAGAAGCAAAAAGAAAGAGGGAGAAGCAAAAGGAGAGAGGAAGAAGCAAAAAGAAAGAGGGAAGCAAAAAGAAAGAAGGAGAAGCAAAAAAGAAAGAGGGAGAAGCAAAAAGATAGAGGGAGAAGCAAAAAGAAAGAAGGAGAAGCAAAAAGAGAGAGGAAGAAGCAAAAGGAAAGAGGGAGAAGCAAAAAGAAAGAGGGAGAAGCAAAAAGAAAGAAGGAGAAGCAAAAAGAAAGAGGAAGAAGCAAAAAGAAAGAGAGAAGCAAAAAGAAAGAGAGGAGAAGCAAAAAGAAAGAGGGAGAAGCAAAAAGAGAGGAAGAAGCAAAAAGAAAGAGAAGCAAAAAGAAAGAGGGAGAAGCAAAAAGAAAGAGGAAGAACCAAAAAGAAAGAGGGAGAAGCAAAAAGAAAGAGGGAGAAGCAAAAAGAAAGAGGGAGAAGCAAAAAGAAAGAGGGAGAAGCAAAAAGAAAGAGGGAGAAGCAAAAAGAAAGAGGGAGAAGCAAAACGAAAGAGGGAGAAGCAAAAGAAAGAGGGAGAAGCAAAAAGAAAGAGGGAGAAGCAAAAAGAAAGAGGGAGAAGCAAAAAGAAAGAGGGAGAAGCAAAAAGAAAGAGGGAGAAGCAAAAAGAAAGAGGGAGAAGCAAAAAGAAAGAGGGAGAAGCAAAAAGAAAGAGGGAGAAGCAAAACGAAAGAGGGAGAAGCAAAAAGAAAGAGGGAGAAGCAAAAGAAAGAGGGAGAAGCAAAAAGAAAGAGGGAGAAGCAAAAGAAAGAGGGAGAAGCAAAAAGAAAGAGGGAGAAGCAAAAAGAAAGAGGAAGAAGCAAAAAGATAGAGGGAGAAGCAAAAGAGAAAGGAAGAAGCAAAAAAGAGAGAGGAAGAAGCAAAAAGAAAGAGGAGAAGCAAAAAGAAAGAGGGAGAAGCAAAAAGAAAGAGGGAGAAGCAAAAAGAAAGAGAGAGAAGCAAAAAGAAAGAGGAAGAAGCAAAAAGAAAGAGGAAGCAAAAAGAAAGAGGGAGAAGCAAAAAGAAAGAGGGAGAAGCAAAAAGAAAGAGGGAGGAAGCAAAAAGAAAGAGGAAGCAAAAAGAAAGAGGGAGAAGCAAAAAGAAAGAGGGAGAAACAAAAAGAAAGAGGAAGCAAAAGAAAGAGAGAGAAGCAAAAAGAAAGAGGAAGAAGCAAAAAGAAAGAGGAAGCAAAAGAAAGAAGGAGAAGCAAAAAGAAAGGGGGAGAAGCAAAAAGAAAGAGGAAGCAAAAAGAAAGAGGGAGAAGCAAAAAGAAAAGAGGGAGAAACAAAAGAAAAAAGTTTGGGGCATCTTTTTAACCATTTTAACGCGCATACATTGAGATAAATAAAGTTAATAACGCAAATTTTCCTGATCAATTACATTCTGAATTCAATCAAGATCTTCCTTAATACCCAATACCAATCACTAAAAACTGGAAATAGAGGTGAAATTGTCCAACCCAAACACGTCTTCCTACCTTATAAAAAAAAAAAACAAAATATATATAAAATGGTGGGGGAATTTAAAAATAAAAAATCTTTCTACATAAATAACCCAAAAATTTATTAAAAAAAACGTCTTTTTTATATAGTATAGCCAAAACAAAACAAAAAACGTTTCTCATATATAACCAAAACCTTAAAAAAACCGTCTTTCTTCATATATAACCAAAAACATAAAAAAAAAGTCTTTCTACAT
>JACEEZ010012772.1:7500-22544 GCA_016584305.1 Chionoecetes opilio
GGAAGCATAAAGAAAAGAAAGAGGGAGAAGCAAAAAGAAAGAGGGAGAAGCAAAAGAAGAAAAGAAGAGGGAAGCATAAAAAGAAAGAGGGAGAAGCAAAAAGAAAGAGGGAGAAGCAAAAAGAAAGAGAAAGCAAAAGAAAGAGGAGCAAAGCAAAAAGAAAGAGAAGCAAAAAGAAAGAGGGAAGCAAAAGAAAGAGGGAGAAGCAAAAAGAAAGAGGGAAAGCAAAAAGAAAGAGGGAAGCAAAAAGAAAGAGGAGAAGCAAAAAGAAAGAGGGAGAGCAAAAAGAAAGAGAAGCAAAAAGAAAGAGAGAAGCAAAAGAAAGAGAAGCAAAAAAAGAAGAGAAGCAAAAAGAGAAAGCAAAGGAAGAGAAGCAAAAAAAAAAGAGAAGAAGAAAAAGAAAGAGCAAAGAGAAGCAAAAAGAAAGAGGGAGAAGCAAAAAGAAAGAGAGAAGCAAAAAGAAAGAGGGAGAAGCAAAAAGAAAGAGGGAGAAGCAAAAAGAAACAGAGAAGCAAAAAGAAAGAGAGAAGCAAAAAGAAAGAAGGAGAAGCAAAAAGAAAGAGGAAGAAGCAAAAAGAGAGGGAGAAGCAAAAAGAAAGAGAGAAGCAAAAAGAAAGAGGGAAAGCAAAAAGAAAGAGGAAGAAGCAAAAAGAAAGAGGGAGAAGCAAAAAGAAAGAGGGAGAAGCAAAAGAAACAGAGAAGCAAAAAGAAAGAGAGAAGCAAAAAGAAAGAAGGAGAAGCAAAAAGAAAGAGGAAGAAGCAAAAAAGAGAGGGAGAAGCAAAAGAAAGAGAGAAGCAAAAAGAAAGAGGGAGAAGCAAAAAGAAAGAGGGAGAAGCAAAAGGAGAGAGAGAAGCACAAAAGAAAGAGGGAGAAGCAAAAGAAAGAAGGAGAAGCAAAAAGAAAGAGGAAGAAGCAAAAGAAGAGAGAAGCAAAAGAAGAGGGAGAAGCAAAAAGAAAGAGGGAGAAGCAAAAAGAGAGGAAGAAGCAAAAAAGAAAGAGAAGCAAAAAGAAAGAGGGAGAAGCAAAAAGAAAGAGGAAGAACCAAAAAGAAAGAGGGAGAAGCAAAAAGAAAGAGGGAGAAGCAAAAGAAAGAGGGAGAAGCAAAAAGAAAGAGGGAGAAGCAAAAAGAAAGAGGGAGAAGCAAAAAGAAAGAGGAGAAGCAAAAACGAAAGAGGGAGAAGCAAAAAGAAAGAGGGAGAAGCAAAAAGAAAGAGGGAGAAGCAAAAGAAAGAGGGAGAAGCAAAAAGAGGGAGAAGCAAAAGAAAAGAAGGAGAAGCAAAAAAAAGAGGAAGAAGCAAAAAGAAAGAGAGAAGCAAAAAGAAAGAGGGAGAAGCAAAAAGAAAGAGGGAGAAGCAAAAAGAGAGGAAGAAGCAAAAAGAAAGAGAAGCAAAAAGAAAGAGGGAGAAGCAAAAAGAAAGAGGAAGAACCAAAAAGAAAGAGGGAGAAGCAAAAAGAAAGAGGGAGAAGCAAAAAGAAAGAGGGAGAAGCAAAAAGAAAGAGGAAGAACCAAAAAGAAAGAGGGAGAAGCAAAAAGAAAGAGGGAGAAGCAAAACGAAAGAGGGAGAAGCAAAAAGAAAGAGGGAGAAGCAAAAAGAAAGAGGGAGAAGCAAAAAGAAAGAGGGAGAAGCAAAAAGAAAGAGGGAGAAGCAAAAAGAAAGAGGGAGAAGCAAAAAGAAAGAGGAAGCAAAAAGAAAGAGGAAGCAAAAAGAAAGGGAGAAGCAAAAAGAAAGAGAGAGCAAAAAGAAAGAGGAAGAAGCAAAAAGAAAGAGGGAGGCAAAAAGAAAGAGGGAGAAGCAAAAAGAAAGAGAAGCAAAAAGAAAGAGGGAGAAGCAAAAAGAAAGAGAAGCAAAAAGAAAGAGGGAGAAGCAAAAAGAAAGAGGGAGAAGCAAAAAGAAAGAGGAAGAAGCAAAAAGATAGAGGGAGAAGCAAAAAGAGAAAGGAAGAAGCAAAAAGAGAGAGGAAGAAGCAAAAAGAAAGAGGGAGAAGCAAAAAGAAAGAGGGAGAAGCAAAAAGAAAGAGGGAGAAGCAAAAAGAAAGAGAGAGAAGCAAAAAGAAAGAGGAAGAAGCAAAAAGAAAGAGGAAGCAAAAAGAAAGAGGGAGAAGCAAAAAGAAAGAGGGAGAAGCAAAAAGAAAGAGGGAGAAGCAAAAAGAAAGAGGAAGCAAAAAGAAAGAGGGAGAAGCAAAAAGAAAGAGGGAGAAGCAAAAAGAAAGAGGGAGAAGCAAAAAGAAAGAGGGAGAAACAAAAAGAAAGAGGAAGCAAAAAGAAAGAGAGAGAAGCAAAAAGAAAGAGGAAGCAAAAAGAAAGAGGAAGCAAAAAGAAAGAAGGAGAAGCAAAAGGAAAGAGGGAGAAACAAAAAGAAGAAAGTTTTGAGGCATCTTTTTAACCTATTTTAACGCGCATACATTGAGATAAATAAAGTTAATAACGCAAATTTTCCTGATCAATTACATTCTGAATTCAATCAAGATTCTTTCCTTAATACCCAATACCAATCACTAAAACTGGAAATAGATGTGAAATTGTCCAACCCAAACACGTCTTCCTACCTTATAAAACAAAAAAAACAAAATATATATAAAATGGTGGGGGGAATTTAAATATAAAAAGTCTTTCTACATAAATAACCAAAACTTTATTAAAAAAAACGTCTTTTTTATATAGTATAGCCAAAACAAAACAAAAAACGTTTCTTCATATATAACCAAAACCTTAAAAAAACCGTCTTTCTTCATATATAGCCAAAACATAAAAAAAAAAAAGTCTTTCTACATATATAACCAAAACTTCACAAAAAACGTCTTACTACATATATAACCTAAATATTAAAATAAAACGTTTCTTCATTTATAACCAAAAAAGTCTTTCTACATACATAACCAAAACTTTAAAAAAAAACGTTTCTACATATATAACCAAAACTTCAAAAAAAACGTCTTTCTACATATATAACCTAAACATAAAAAAAAAGTCTTTCTACATATATAACCTAAACATTAAAAAAAAAACGTCTTTCTACATATATAACCTAAACATAAAAAAAAAACGTCTTCTACATATACGTATAACCAAAACTTTAAAAAAAACGTCTTTCTACATATATAACCTAAACTTTAAAAAAAACGTCTTTCTACATATATAACCAAAACTTAAAAAAAAAAACGTTTCTACATATATAACCAAAACTTTAAAAAAAAACGTTTCTACATGTATAACCAAAACTTTACAAAAAAAACGTTTCTTCATATATAACCAAAACATAAAAAAACGTCTTTCTTCATATATAACCAAAACATAAAAAAAACGTCTTTCTTCATATATAACCAAAACATAAAAAAAACGTTTCTACATATATAACCAAAACCTTAAAAAAAACGTCTCTCTTCATATATAACCAAAACTTTAAACAAAAACGTTTCTTCATACATAACCAAAACATTAAAAAAAACGTCTTTCTACATATATAACCTAAACATTAAAAAAAAACGTCTTTCTACATATATAACCAAAACATTAAAAAAAAACGTCTTTCTACATATATAACCTAAACATTAAAAAAAAAACGTCTTTCTTCATATATAACCAAAACAAAACAAAAAACGTGTCTTCATATATAACCAAAACATTAAAAAAAACGTCTTTCTACATATATAACCAAAAAAAAAAAAAAAAACGTCTTGCTACATATATAACCTAAACATTAAAAAACCGTCTTTCTACATATATAACCTAAACATTAAAAAAAACGTCTTTCTACATATAACCTAAGCTTTAAAAAAAAAAACGTCTTTCTTCATATATAACCTAAACATGAAAAAAAAAAACGTCTTTCTACATATATAACCTATAACATGAAAAAAAAACGTCTTCTACATATACGTATAACCAAAACTTTAAAAAAAACGTCTTTCTACATATATAACCAAAACTTTAAAAAAAAACCGTCTTTCTACATATATAACCAAAACTTTAAAAAAAACCGTCTCTCTTCATATATAACCAAAACATTAAAAAAAAACGTCTTTCTTCATATATAACCAAAACATTAAAAAAAAACGTCTTTCTTCATATATAACCAAACATAGAAAAAAAAAACGTCTTTCTTCATATATAGCCAAAACATAAAAAAAACGTCTTTTTTCATATATAACCAAAACAAAACAAAAAACGTGTCTTCATATATAACCATAACATTAAAAAAAACCTCCTTTCTACATATATAACCAAAACATTAAAAAAAACGTCTTTCTACATATATAACCTAAACATAAAAAAAAAACGTCTTTCTACATATATAACCTAAACATAAAAAAAAAAACGTCTTTTTACATATATAACCTAAACATGAAAAAAAACGTCTTCTACATATACGTATAGCCAAAACTTTAAAAAAAACGTCTTTATTCATATATAACCGAAACATAAAAAAAAAACGTTTCTACATATATAACCAAAACATAAAAAAAAAACGTCTTTCTACATATATAACCAAAACATTAAAAAAAAAGCGTCTTTCTACATATATAACCTAAACATTAAAAAAAAAACGTCTTCTACATACATATATAACCAAACTTCACAAAAAACGTCTTTCTACATATATAACCAAAACTTAAAAAATAAAAAAATTCTTCATATATAACCAAAACATAAAAAAAGGGGGGAGGGGGGGAAGCAAAATATAAAAAATAACAAAAAAGGAAGTCGTATAGGATATTACGCCACCGCTTTCTGCCTACAGAGAATCAATTGAAAACGTTTGTATATCTGTCTGGTTTTTCCTCTAGGTTTTTTTTCACGGTCACAAAAATGGCAGCTTACCGAGGGATGAACAAAACCCATAAAACTCTCTCGCTGCAAGGGTTCCGCAGCAACTAAAAGGATTCAAATGGGAAAGAGGATTTAGATTTGTATTCAATTTTTCCTTTTTTTTACATATTCAATTATATTTTTTTTGCTCCCAGGATTAAAGTGTGGTTTTTTTCATAGGTAAACTTATCTCCCACTAAACTTAAACGTAAACTCCCACTCATCGCTACATTATTCTAACTCACGATCTATATTCTTTCTCTATTTGTACCATTTTCAATTATATTTTTTTTGCTCCCATGACATTTTAACACCCAGATATTTCCTTTGCTAAAAAAAACTCCGCATTGTTACCACCACTGATGTTATTTCCTCTACATCACATCCATCTGTCGTGACCAATTTCCTTCCTCTAGACTCATAACTCGCCTCATTTGTTATCATCTTAACCCCTTCACAGCCCAGATCTTTCCTTTGCAAAAAAAAATCTAATGTTGTCGAGCCATAAAAAAACGAAAAGTAACTGAATATACCAAACCAAATTAGTTAGTTGACAAGGATACTAAACAGGTCATATCTATAAAATATTGCCTATATTCACTAAAATCGTCTAATGGTACCCAAATTACAATGAAAATTACGTTCTGGGTCACAAGGGATTAATGCTTTTTTTAACAGGCACTCGATCCACTTATCGCTACATTTTTCTAACTCAGATTTTTATATTCTTTGTATATTTGCACCATTTTCAATTATATTTTTTTGCTCCTGTGACATTTGATTTATTTTTTTCCATTGGCACTCGACCCACTCATCGCTACACTTTTCTAACTCATCAGCTTAACAAAACTTTACATTGCCAGTACGTTCATTACGTTTCATTACGTTCATTAGTCGTTCCTGTCGATATAACTCGTACGTTCATTTACACTCTATCTATTTACCATTGCAATATTTTTTTCCTTTCTAACACATTTTTTACATTTCCAGTTGGCTCACATTCACAAATTATATTACAGTCAATTAACCTTCATTCAAAGCCTATCTATTTATCATTAACTTTTTCCTTCTTGCAGTCTATACTATTTACCACTGCAACTTTTTTCCTACTTGCAGTTCTATACTATTTACCACTGCTACTTTTTTCCTTCTTGCAGTCTATACTATTTACCACTGCTACTTTTTTCCTTCTTGCAGTCTATACTATTTACCACTGCTACTTTTTTCCTTCTTGCAGTCTATACTATTTACCACTGCTACTTTTTTCCTTCTTACAGTCTATACTATTTACCACTGCTACTTTTTTCCTTCTAACCTTAACCTTTTTTTTTACATTTTCATAACCCATTTTTTTATTTCCAGTAAACTCACATTCAATAATAATTTTTCAGTCGACCAACCTTCATTTCAACTTCTCTATTGACCATTATATTTTTACTCCTAACACCTTATATTTATTTTATTTCCAGTCGAACCATTAACTCCATTCCATTCCATTTCCCACTCCATTTATCCCTATCTGTCTATCTATTTACCATTCCATTTATCCCTATCTATCAATCTATTTACCATTACATTTATCCTTATCTATCTATCTATTTCCCATTCCATTTATCCTTATCTATCAATCTATTTCCCATTCCATTTATCCTTATCTATCTATCTATTTACCATTCCATTTATCCCTATCTATCAATCTATTTACCATTCCATTTATCCTTCGCTATCTATCTATTTACCCTTACATTTATCCTTATCTATCTATCTATTTACCATTACATTTATCCTTATCTATCTATCTATTTACTCTTACATTTATCCTTATCTATCTATCTATTTACCATTCCATTTATCCCTACCTATCTATCTATTTACCATTCCATTTATCCCTATCTATCTATTTACCATTCCATTTATCCCTATCTATCTATCTATTTACCATTCCATTTATCCCTATCTATCAATCTATTTACCATTCCATTTATCCTTATCTATCTATCTATTTACCATTCCATTTATCCTTATCTATCAATCTATTTCCCATTCCATTTATCCCTATCTATCAATCTATTTACCATTCCATGTATCCTTATCTATCTATCTATTTACCATTCCATTTATCCCTATCTCTCTATCTATTTACCATTCCATTTATCCCTATCTATCAATCTATTTCCCATTCCATTTATCCTTATCTATCTATCTATTTACCATTCCATTTATCCCTATCTATCTATCTATTTACCATTACATTTATCCCTATCTATCAATCTATTTACCATTCCATTTATCCTTATCTATCTATCTATTTACCATTCCATTTATCCCTATCTATCTATCTATTTACCATTACATTTATCCCTATCTATCTATCTATTTACCATTCCATATTTTTCTTACAACACTCTCACTTCCAGTCAAATCCCGTCCATTTTTCCAACCGGCGTCGACCAACCTCCACTTCGTCTATCTATCTATCTATCAATTTACCATTCCATATTTTTCTTCTAACACTTTATCTTCCTTTCACTTCCAGTCGAGCCCTGTCCATTTCCCTTCCATTTTTTCCCCCGCCCTTCCGTCTGCCTGCCATCATCAGCCAACCTGCCACGCCGTCTGCCTGAATGACGCAAAAATGAGAATTATTCCTGACATGGCTCACTCATCGTTTTTCGTTCGGGTTCCGGTGTTTTCCTTTATTTCCTTGACTGCCTTTGGCCTTACCTGATTTCTCATGCTGTCACTCACAATGCACCGCGACGCAATGGTTATACCCTTAGTAAATAGCGGAAATATGATAACAACGGAAATGTTATACAAAAACAACGGAAATATGATATGAAAGAAAAACATAGCAACCCAAAATTAGCAGACCGGAAATATAATATGGAAACAACGGAAATATAATATGAAAGAAAAAAACAGCTAAAAAAAATAGTAAACACCAGAAAAATAATAAAAAATCACAGGAAATATAATATAAAAGAAAAAAAATGCAACCAAAAATAGTAAACACCAGAAAAATAATAAAAAATCACAGGAAATTTAATATAAAAGAAAACAAATGCAACCAAAAAATAGCAAACAACGGAATAATAATATAAAAACAACGGAAATATAATATGAAAGAAAAAAATAGCAACCAAAAAATAGCAAAAGACAGGAAAAATAATATGGAAACAACGCAAATATAATATGAAAGAAAACAGCAAAAAAAAAATCGCAAACAACGGAAATATAATTAAAAACAACGGAAATATAAAAAAAAAAAAAAAGGGCAAACAAAAATAGTAAACATCAGAAAAATAATAAAAAATCACAAGAAATTTAATATAACTAAAAAAAAAGCTGCAAAAAAAAATCGCAAACATCGGGAAAAAAAAAAAAAAAAAAAACACCACTCGCGATGTTGAAAATCATTATTCTTCGTAGAAATTATTGATTCTGTTTTAATCGCCATCATCATTATTACCATCATTATTATTGTTAGTGGTCTTTTATGTACTAGCATAATGGCGAACTGCTTTCAAACCGTCCTCATAAAATATAAATTATTGAATACCTGACGTTTTTCATCACTCTAAACTTCTAAAGCCATTCATAATCAAAGGTCAGTATGCCAAAAGTATTAAAAAAATTCCACTATAACCTCACAAATTTCCACTATAACCTCACAAATTTCCACTACAACCTCACGAATTTCCACTATAACCTCACAAATTTCCACTATAACCTCACAAATTTCAACTATAACCTCACAAATGTCCACTATAACCTCACAAATTTCCACTATAACCTCACAAATATCCACTATAACCTCACAAATTTCCACTATAACCTCACAAATTTCCACTATAACCTCACAAATTCCACTATAACCTCACAAATTTCAACTATAACCTCACAAATTTCAACTATAACCTCACAAATTTCAACTATAACCTCACAAATTTCAACTATAACCTCACAAATTTCAACTATAACCCCCACAAATGCCCACAAAAAACCTCCCCAAATTTCAACATAAACCTCACAAATTTCCACTATAACCTCACAAATGTCCACTATAACCTCACAAATTTCCACTATAACCTCACAAATGTCCACTATAACCTCACAAATATCCACTATAACCTCACAAATTTTCACTATAACCTCACAAATTTCAACTATAACCTCACAAATTTCCACTAACCCACAAAGACACTATAACCTAAAAAATTTCCACTATAACCTCACAAATTTTCCACTAAACTCACAAAATATCACTATAACCTAACAAATTCCACTATAACCTCACAAATTCAAACTATAACTCAAAATTTCAACTAAACCCACAAATTTTCCCAACTATACCTCACAAATTTCAACTATAACCTCACAAATTTCAACTATAACCTCACAAATTTCAACTATAACCTCACAAATTTCAACTATAACCTCACAAATGTCAACTATAATCTCACAAATGTCCACTATAACCTCACAAATTTCCACTATAACCTCAAAAAATTTCCACACCTCACGAATTTCCCACTAAACTCACAAAATTCCACTATAACCTCACAAATTCAACATAACCTCACAAAGGTCCACTATAACCTCACAAATTTCCCACAAACCCACAATATCCACTATAACCTCACAAATTTCCACTATAACCTCACAAATTTCCACTATAACCTCACAAATTTCAACTATAACCTCACAAATTTCAACTATAACCTCACAAATTTCAACTATAACCTCACAAATTTCAACTATAACCTCACAAATTTCAACTATAACCTCACAAATTTCCACTATAACCTCACAAATGTCCACTAAAACCTCACAAATTTCAACTATAACCTCACAAATTTCCACTATAACCTCACAAATGTCCACTATAACCTCACAAATTTCCACTATAACCTCACAAATGTCCACTAAAACCCACAAACCCACTAAAACCTCACAAATTTCACTAAAACCTCACAAAGTCCACTATAAACCTCACAAATTTCCACTATAAACCTCACCCCCCAAATACCCTACTATAACCTAACAAATTTCCACTATAACCTCACAAATTTCAAAATAACCCACAAATATCAACTATACCTAACAAATTTCACTATAACCCACAAAAAGTCAACTATTAACCTACAAATTTCCAACTAAACCTCACAAATTTCAACTAAAACCTCACAAATTCACTATAACCTCAAAAATTTAAAACTATAACCTCACAAATTTCCACATAACCTCACAAATTTCAACTATACCTCACAAATTTCAACTATAATCTCCACAATTCCACTAAACCTCAAAATTTCCTTAACCTCACTTTTCAACTATAATCTCACAAATTTCAACTATAACCTCACAAATGCCCACTAAACTTCAAAAATTTTCAACTATACCCACAAATTTCACTAACCTCACAAATTCCACATAACCTCAAAAATTTTCCCACTATAACCTCAAAATTCAACTATAACCACACAAATTTCAACTAAACCTCAAAATTTCAACTATAACCTCACAAATTTCAACTATTCCTCAAAAATTTTTCCACAAATAACCTCACAAATTTCCACTATAACCCCCACAAATTTCCACTATACCTCCAAATTTATCAACTATAACCTCACAAATTTCAACTATAACCTCACAAATGTCAACTATAATCTCACAAATGTCCACTATAACCTCACAAATTTCCACTAACCTCACAAATTTCAACTATAATCTCACAAATTTCAACTATAACCTCATAAAGGTCCACTATAACCTCACAAATTTCAACTATAACCTCACAAATTTCAACTACAACCTCACAAATTTCAACTATAACCTCACAAATTTCAACTATATCCTCACAAATTTCCACTATAACCTCACAAATTTCCACTATAACCTCACAAATTTCAACTATAACCTCACAAATATCTACTATAACCTCACAAATTTCCAGTATAACCTCACAAATGTCAACTATAACCTCACAAATTTCCACTATAACCTCACAAATATCTAATATAACCTCACAAATTTCAACTATAACCTCACAAATTTCCACTATAACCTCACAAATGTCAACTATAACCTCACAAATTTCCACTATAACCTCACAAATATCTAATATAACCTCACAAATTTCAACTATAACCTCATACAAGAAATACAGAAAAACTAATAGTGGATTGTCCGGTCTTTTATAGTCAACTTGTGTTCTTTCCTTATAACACAAATAGCAATCGACTAGTCTAAATGCTCCCCTTCAGCCTCTAGTTAAGGTCTATTCCCTCTTTCACTCCCTTAACTGCTAAATGGTTTAACCCTTTGAGACCCAGAACGTAATTTCCATTGTTATTTGGCTACCATAAGACAATTTTTTAGTGAATATAGGCAAAGTTTAATAGGTATGACCTGTTTAGTATCCTTGTCGAACTAATTTGGTATATTCAGTTACTTTTTCGTAATTTTATGGCTAACAACAGACAATTTTATATAGCAAAGGAAAGATCTGGGCGTGAAGGGTTTAATAGACAATAGCCATTAACACGCATCTATGAACACTTTTTCATCTGAACTTACATCTCAAGAAAAATTTAAGAGACCTCACCATTGCTACACATTTTTCACCAGTACACATACACACACACCCACACACACACACACACCCACACCCACACACCAACACACACACGCACACACACCCACCCACACACCAACACACACACACCCACACCCACACACACACACACACACCCACACACACACACACAAAAACATACACCCACCAAAAAACCCACCACACACACACACACACAAAACACACACCACACACAACACCAACACACACACACCCACACACCTACACACACACCCACACACCAACACACACCCACACACCAACACACACACACACACATCCCCCCTTCCTCCCAGCAGACGGCAAATCCCACGGCCAATTTCCAGTCAGTACCCTTGAACTAGCTGAGTGTCGTCTCTATAAAGATTCGTCTGGTGTGGAGGGGCGGGAAGAGTAGAAAAGGGTTACGAGAGAAGAGAGAGAGAGAGAGGAGGGGGAGAAGAGAGAGAGAGAGAGAGAGAGAGGGGAGAGAGAAGAGAGAAGAGAGAGAGAGAGAGAGAGAGAAGAGAGGAGAGAGAGAGAGAGAGAGAAGAGAGAGAGAGAGGGAAAAGGGAATGAGAGAGAGAGGAGAGAGAGAAGAAAAAAAAAAAAGAGAAAAAAAAAAAAAAGAAAAGGAGAGGAGAGAGAAGAGAGAGAGAGAGAGATGAAGGATAAGAGAAGAGAGAGAAGAGGAGAGAAGGGAGAGAGAGTCAGAGGGGAGAGAATGAAAAAGGGAGGAGTTTTTGCAAGGGGGGGAAGGAAGTAAGGGAGAGAGAATAGTTGGATCGGTGGGGGAAAGAGGGATGAGAGGGAGGGAATGGATGGGTTTGGAAAAGAGAGGAAAAGGACAGGATGGGGGAGAGGAACGGGGAGGGGGAGAGGGGGGGAGAGTGAGAAGAGAGGGATGAGAGAGAGGAGAGAGGGGAATGAAGAAGAGAGAGAGAGAGAGAGAGAGAGGAGAGAGGAGAGAGAGAGGAATTGGGCCTTGTTTTTTGGGCTTTTTTTTCCCCTTCTTCTCTCTCTCCCCTCTCCTCTCTTCTCTCTCTCTCTCTCTCTCCTCCTCTCTCTCTCCTCTCTCTCTCTCTTCCCCTCTCTCTCTCTCTCTCTCTTCTCTCCCTCTCTCCCCTCCTCCCCTCCCTCCCTCCCCCCTCCAACACATTAGACCCCAAGCACCATTAAACACAACGGCAATTAAACTTCGCAAAACAAAACTATAACAGAATCACTCACTGGTCCTAGGATTATTTTCACGGCTAATGTGACCTAATGTGACCTCCTAGGGACCCGCCACCACCACTACCCAACCACCACCACCACCACCACCACTACCACCCCCACACCACCACCACCATAAAAGTGATCAATATAACAGGTCATTAATACAGGGATGACACATTTAGCCAGGTGGGGTAAAACGGGGGTCCCTAAAGCTCGGGTCATTTTACGATAAAAACTGTGACCTGAGTATGACCTCTTGTTAGGGGTTTTAAATGGTATATATATGACCCCCGGATTCTCGTTCGGTTTTATAAAATGTGAGCTTAATAATGTGAGTAATTTAATTTACACTGAATAAAAACTGATCCGTGTGTGTGGTGTGTGTGGGTGGGGGTGTGTGTGTGTGTGGGTGTGTGTGGGGTTTGGTGTGGGGTGTATGGGGGTGTGTGATGGTGATGTGTGGTGTGTGGTGTGTATGTATGTGGTGTGTGTGTGTGTGGTGTGGTGGTGTTGTTGTGTGTGTGGTTGTTGTTGTGTGTGTGTGTTTGTGGTGGTGGTGGAGAGAGAAAAAGAAAGGAAGAGAGAGCGGGGAGAAGAATGAAGAAGAGAGAATCGGTAGTCAATGGAACAGACAGGTGACGGGTTTGCTAGGAGTACCACGTTATCTCCTTCTCTCTCTTCTCTCTCTCCCTTTTCCTCTCTCTCTCCTCTCTCTCTCTCTCTCCTCTTCTCTCTCCTCTCCCCTCAAACAAAAAAAACAAGAACAAAAACAAAACAAAGTCACCAATAACTTCAACCACCACCCCCACCACCCAAACCCACCACCCACCACCACCACCAACTACCCCCAACCACCACACCACCACCACCACCACCACACCACTACACCACCACCACCCCACCACCACCACCACCCCCACCACCACCACTACACACCACACCACCACCCACCACTACACCACCACCACACCCACTCCCACCACCATCACCACCAAACACCACCACCACCACCAAAACCCACCACTACCACCCCCAAACCATACCACCACCACCACTACCACCACTACACCACACCCCCACTACCAACCACCACCACTACCACCACCACCACTACCACCACTCCCACCACCCCCACCCACCACCACCACCACAACCACCATCACCACTACCACCACCACCACCACCACCCCCACCACAAAACCACTCCCAAACCACCATTTACCACCACTACCACCACCATCACCACCACCACCACACCCCCAGTCAGGTCACGGGCAGTTGCCAGCGTGACCCAGCAATGACCTTCGCTTAGCTTAATGAAGAAAGACTGAAGATTAAAGCGGTGGTGGTGTTGAAGAGGAGAGAGGAGAGAGGAGAGAGAGAGAGAGAGAGAGAGAGAGGGGAGAGAGACGAGAGAGAGAGAGAGAGAGGGGACGAGAGAGAGAGAGAGGAAAGAGAGAGAAAGAGGGGAGAGAGAGAGAGAGAGAGAGGAGAGAGAGAGAGAGAAAGAGAGGGGAAGAGGGAGAGAGAGAAGAGGAGAGAGAGAAGAGGAAAGGAGAGAGGACAGAGGAGAGAGAGAGAGAGAGAGAGAAAGAGAGAGAGAGAGAGAGAGAGAAGAGAGAGAGACGATTGGACAAGATGGAAGGGAGAGAAGAAATAGAAATGGAGTAAAAAGGAGAGGAAGAGAGGAGGGGAATTTACAGCCACCTCATTATGCAGGTCAGGAAGAGGATTACATAGGATTACATAGGAATAACAGACACCAGGAGACCTATTGGTCCATAACGAGGGAAATCTGCTGAACTACATACTACTAACTATAAAACTACTTGTAAAGAAACAGTTGGAAAATGATACCATGTCCCTAAAGAGGATAGGAACATGGAAGTTCATAGTGAGAATGATAGGATATGAAAAATACTAACTACAAACTACCACTACCACTACAACTAATCGATACGGGGGACTAGATACGAATTCGCACTATCAATACCCATTTACTTACAGTGCGCGTAAAGTCTGTTTTGTAATGTAGTTTGTGCTGGCCCGACAAACATTGTGGTAACTTGTTCCATCGATCAACGACTCAACATTGAAATAATTTTTACGGCGATCAGTGATGCAACTTTGACCGTTTAGTTTTAAACCATTATTTCTTGTTGTCATTTATTTTGAAAGCTCGAATAGGTTCTCTTGATTAATGACATCCAAAACCTTTTGGGATCTTAAAGGTTTCTATCAAGTCCCCACGGATTCTACGATCCTTTAAGGAAAACATATTAAGTTTCGCAGCTCTCTTCATAGATGATTTCGAGAGATTGGAATTGTTTGGGTTGCTTTTTTTTGCCTCTCCCCTCCCCTCCCCCCTTTTCTCTCCCCTCTCTTCCCCTCCCCCCTCT
>JACEEZ010012773.1:0-37500 GCA_016584305.1 Chionoecetes opilio
CCCCCGTGTATAGCAAAGATGTTTGGTGAAGTGGACCACTTCATTAAAGGGGAGCGAGTATCACCTTCTGCGTCTTACCAAGCATCTAAAGGGAGATGGTCGGATTTGCCAGGTTCTCTTGGCTTGGGAATCGGGTGGATTATGCGTGGCCACCGAGATGATAAGGCCTGGTGGATCGCCCGTGACGTCACACCATAAGGATACAACCCGCTCCGCTCCCCGTACAAATGTACCTACCTAATATAATGTTTATCAGTATAAAAGACATACTGTTATCTTCGGAAATGTTTGTTCTATAATATTATCAAATAAAAAACCGTAAAACACACACAGAAAATGCCATTATGAGACTTTAAAAAAATATGCATTAACTTAAACTCTTCGCCATTTAATATTTTGCTCGCACACATTTTACATGGAGAATATCAATAGAAGCGGAGTTTAATTAGCTTTCCATTGATATATTTCGTTTAGTGATTGTTACGAGCGAGACAGTGAGTTGTCTAGAGGAATGAGTAGCGAGACTGAAACGCCCGAAACCATAACAAAAAGGTGATGGAAAGAAGTAGATAACAATAACAATTTAATAATATCAAATAAATCACCTTGTAGCAAGGAGTTAAGATGATCTTGCTTTTGAAGCACAAACAGAGATGACTAAAGAAAATGCTTATATAACAAATTGACCAATATGTACATAACACAAGATAATTAGCCCTAGAGAAAAACACAAAAAGAATACTAAGATGAATTTCACCACCAGGTAGTAAAGCTAATAATAATGTGAGTTGACTTGAGTTAGAGTCCCCGGTGCTAATGTTGACTGGTTGGTACTTACTTAAAGGCACAAGAATGGTGTTACTGCTATGTTCCTCGAGAGAGTAGTAACGCTTCAGCTATATACAGATGACTGACTAACAAAAGAAAACGAGGTTTATAAATGCCCTCGTATTTGCCTGGGGCTGCTTCACTCAGCTTTGAGTCGAAACGAACCGGCGAAAATCCCGGAGTAGTTCCGGTGCCTTCCTTCGTTTTGATTGAGGAAGGGTAGTTAGTGGTACTCCAGGCGTGTGTGGTGTGTGTGTGGTGTGTGTGTGTGTGGGGTGTGTGGTGGTTGGTGTGTGTGTGTCACACAGGATGAGGATAAGGCGAAGCTTATGATACCTCCCCCCATAAGACGACCCCAAACTGGGAGAAGTGGAGTCGTAGGAGTTGAACTGGCCCGGGTGAGCTCTAGGTGCGAGAGGAGCGTCTGCAATGATGTTGTCGGTGCCCTTGATGTGGATGATGGTCAGGTTATAAGGTTGGAGGAAGAGAGACCATCGGAGAAGGCGTTGATTGGTAATTTGGCGCGATTTAGGAAGGACAGAGGGTTGTGATCAGTGTAGACTTTTAAAGGATCTTGACTTGGCTGGAGATAACACTGAAATTTTTGTACCGCTGAGACGTTTGGGCCAGGAGTTCTTTCTCGATGGTGCTGTACCGCTTTTGGTGGATGTTGAACTTGTGGAGTGGTATGCCAGGGGTGAAAAATTTGCCCCACCTCTTGTAAGAGTACAGCTCCTAAGGCGGTGTCGCTGGCATCTGTTTGCAGAGCAAAGGGTTTGGCGAAGTCGGGAGCGATGAGCACGGGACCCGGGGACAGGAAGTTTTTAAAGTTGGTTGAAGGCGGCTTGGCAGACGTCCGTCCAGTTGTAGGTCACAGCCCCACTAGTGAGCCGGGTGAGAGGGACGGTAGCGGCCGCGAAGTTGGGACAAAATATCCGGTAGTAACCTGCCATACCCAGAAAGCGCCGTAGGGCCTTCCGAGTAGTAGGGGCAGGGTACCCCAAGATGGCGGAGATGTTTGGCCATTTTGGGTCGTACTTGGCCTTGTCCCACCTCGTGTCCCAGGTATGTCACCGTGGCTCGGCTGAAGGTGGTCTTGGCCAGCTTGATGGTCAGTTGTGCTCCTGCAGCCTGGTCAACACTTCCGGAGTTTTAGAAGGTGCTGCCCCCAATGCTCTGTAAATATCAGAATGTCGTCTAAGTATAACAGAAACTCCAGCCAGATCCTGTAATAAGTAGTCCATTGCCCTTTGGAAGGTAGAAGGGGCATTCCTCATCCCAAAAGGCATGACTCTGTATTGGAAAAGACCAAAGGGTGGGGATGAAGGCTGATATTTGTTTGGGCCTTTTCCGTAAGGGGTATTTGGTAGTATCCCTTCAGTAAGTCAATTTTTGTTATATAATTGTCGTCCCAACCCTTTTGTGGGAGAGATCATCTATTCTTGGTAGAGGGTAGGCGTCCGGAACAGTCACAGCGTTTACTCTGCGGTAGTCCGTGCAAAAGGCGCAGTTGTCCATCCTCCTTGGGACGAGAAGACTTTGGTGACGCCCACGGAGACTGGCTGGGAATAGCCAGTCCCTGCTGGAGTAGATAATCCACCTCTTGGCCTCATCTGGTCACATTTCCGAGGATGTAGTGGGTAGGGTGGTTGACGAAGAGGAGAGGTTCCTGGGAGAAGCTCGACATCGTGGGAGGTCATGTTACATAATTTAGGATGATCCCCCAAGGACATCTTTATGGTTTAGCATAATGGGGGTTATGCCCTCTCCTGTGAGTGGAAGATAGGTGGGTTAGGTAATCTCTGAATTACCAAGAGGGTTGAGTTTTTTCACAATCTGTACCTGTTACAAGGGTGGTGGTATTTTCAGGTACAGAAATGGTGCAAACTGGCATTGTATTTGAATCAGGTATTTTATTTGTATCAGGGGGCAAGGTTTGGTCTACTCTTGTATAATTTCAGTAGATTAATGTGAATTAGCCGAGTGCTTTTACGGCGGTCGGGAGTGTTTATGATATAGTTATTGTCACTGACCTTCTTATTTGATGTTATATGGACCATGGTATTTAGCTTGTAAAGGTGAACCAAAGACTGGAATAAAAGCAAGGACTTGGTCACCTTCATTGAATGTTCTTACTTTAGCTTTTACTCTCAAAGTGTTTTTCATTACCCCTTGAGCTTGTTTGAGATTGCTTCGACAAATGAGCGGACTTGGTCAGAGTATTCTTAAGTTTCTCAATGTATTGAGTGATAGTGACAAGTTACTGGTAGTGTTGTTTAGCAATCTGTCTTTGATTACCTTAAGTGGCCCCCTAACCTTACGACCAAACAATACCCTCAAAGGGAGCAACACCAAGGGACTCGTTGGGTGTCTCCCGTATGGCGAATAGGACGAAAGGTAAGGCTTCGTCCCATTCTTGGTCCTTGTCATGACAAAACTTGCGGAGAAGTGCCTTAAGGGTCTGGTGACTCTCTCCAAAGCACCTTGTGATTGAGGAGGGTATGCCGTAGATAGAGTTTTGGGGTGATTCCAAGCTCTGCCAGAACTGCCTGCAAAGAGACCGCTCGTGAAATTTGTTGCCGCGGTCACTTTGAATTTCCCTAGGAAATGCCAAAGGTAGTGAACAGTTGATGAGTTTTGACACAATTGTTTTTGGCTGTAATGTTTTTAAGTGGGAAAGCCTCGGGGTATCGGGTGGTTGGACACATAATAGTGAGGATGTTTTGGGTTCCTCCCCTAGTTTTGGGCAATGGGCCAACAATTTTCAATGATGATCTTTTGAAAAGGTTCCTCAGGCACTTGGATAGGTTGGAGTGGGGTACTGAGGAATATTTTGGTTAGGTTTTCCCATAATCTGGCAAGTTTTGACTGAATTTATCATTGAAAGTTATGTTCTTTTTAATCCTGGCCAGTAAAAATCATTGAGTATTTTGTCACAAGTTTTCTTAATTCCTATGTGACCGCTTTGTTCTCCATAAGCGATCTCCATGATTGGCTCTCTCAAGTTGATTGGCAATACAATTTGGTGAATTTCAGCCAAGGGGCATCATCAGAAAGTTTATGCAGTTTGAATACCCTCATAAGAACTTTGTCCTGGTAATAGAAAGAAGGGGAATGAGTGATCTGATCTTTGGAATGGTTCTGGCATGGTACCGAGACAGAGTAGCATCGTCTCGTTGAGCCTCAGCAAGTAGTTGTTTCAGAGAATACCTTGCCAAGACTTACTTTTAGGCGTATGGGGAGGGTAGTTGACAAGGGCTTGAGGGGGTATTTGAGCAGTTGCTTCGGACTGTGCACGGGTAACGGCACAGTTAGGAAAAAGATTTGGTGCTCCTTTTCCATGTGAGCTGTGGGGTTGTATGGTAATGGTGATTATTAGTGACAAGGGGTGGAATGACTAACTCCCCAGCCAGATCGTTAGCTAACAGGAAGTTAGTATGAGAATGGGTAAAGACTTGTCCTCACTGACAGCAATGGTTACTACTCCTTAACAAGCGGACAATCAAGGTAACCCTAGCCGAGGTACGGGAAAGTCTGGTGAAAACCCTTTGAGGTACACCTTCTCCCCTGTATACTTCCGTTCTACTCCTGGAAGTGCAGATTTTAAGAGGATTGATTGGGCAGAAGCAGTTATCCCGCATAATCTGGAGAGGGCGCTCCTCAGAGTCAAGTCGAGGGGGGACAGTACCTTGTGACCTGAAGGGTTTGAAAGGATCAGTAACAAAAGGGAGTGGAATTATTGTGTTCACCGAAGCAACTGGTTAGAAAATGTCCCCATTTAGCTACTTTACACCTAGGGTCAGGACAGTTCTTTATGAGGGGGCCCAGTTTTCTTACAGAAATAGCAGAACACACTTGGCTTTGGAACCACTATCTACAGACTTACCATCCTTTTCATAACTTGCACCTGAATTTTACAATGGACTGAGCCTTCCCTTCTCTCCCGAGGATACCAGGGCGATGTACAAAGGGAAAAAGACATCTGCATTTTAGCAGCTTTGAGTAGGTTTGTCTCATCCTTGTCTGTAATGTGCAACATGATTGAGTAGGATATTTTACTTTTAATTCCTCCAGTGCTACGGATTTACCAGATCGTCATAAGTGGTGACTGATGCAGACTTGAGCCAGTTTTTTTAAGGGCTCTGAATTTTTCTGAGGCAAATTCTAGGTAAGTTTGACCAGTTTTTTTTGTTCATGTTGCGGAAGTTTTTTCGGGATCTTTTTTGTGGTGACCGCGTAAGCTGTAAGTATAGCATCTTTACTACATCATAATCGGCATTATCCCGCACACGTCTAGAACAGATAAAGCCTTTCCATTTAAATTTTGGCTTGACAAGCCCGGTCCAATCCTCTTTAGGTACCTGAAATGCGTGGAGAGGATCGAACTCTCTAAAGAAGGCTTCAGGATCGTAATCAGAGAACTGAGGTAAAAAAGCAAAATTTTTGTTTAATTGTAATTTATATGGAGTTTGAGTGGCGTGACCTTTATTCTGCAGGATCGAGGACTTTTAACTGATGTTCTCTATCATGTTCTTTTTCTGCTCTTTCATGCTCTTTTTCTGCTCTTTCACGCTCTTGTATTTGTAACTGGTATTCGCGTTCGAGAACTTTTTCTTCTCTTTCACGCTCTTTTTTCTTTTCTATCATGTTCTTTTTCTGCTCTTTCATAGTCTAACTTCATTTGTAATGCCTGCATTTTCACTTTCTCCACTTCTAGGAGAAGTACCCGTGTCTGAAGAACCTCTAGAAGTGGTGGTTTCTGACTGAGGGTCAGTTATTTGGGTTCTTCAAACCCAGATGAGTTAATATGAGTGTCATTAAGTGTTCCTTTTTAGTATCATGAGTGAACTGGATGCCAAAGTTTGCGGCAATATACTTGAAATGATCTTTAGTAACCCCTTGCATCCTAAGTTCTTCAGCAGAGGGATTACCGACAAACTCTTCCGCATCAAACCCCATGATTAAAAGTTAAAACAAAATTAAGAACCACAATAGGGTTAGAAGAGAGATGCCAGGGCGTATTTCAGGAAAATCACTCGAGCTATTAACTGAACTACCCTGACATGAGATTTGATAGGGAATGACCCCTGGAGATTTATCACTTCGAAGGATATAACGAGCAGTGGAGAAGTACCAGAGAATGCGTACCCACAATACGCACACAAGATCTGGCTAAGTACTCAAATGTTTGAGTTTTGAACTGGTCAAGTAATAATCGAGTGAGTTAACTAGATTTGGAACATCGCTGGTTTCCGTGAGAAAAGATGAGTCAGTATAGCCCTTTGCGGGGGAGGAAGAGTCCTACTTGGAAAAATATCAAACAGAGCAATAAGGTAATTTAAGCAGTGTGACGACTGGAAAATGCCTCTACACCCGGCCCCTTGTGTAGTGAGTTTTTAAAGGCACAGCTATCCACACGCTCAATCATGTAGCACACGTAAAGTAATAACCCACCAACATAGACACAGTGAACTCTCACAACAAAAGAAAATACCTGGGTGAAACACAGAAAAATATGAATATAAATGAAGTGAGATTAAGAAATAACAACCGTAAAGGTTATTAACATCCCTGACGGGCCCCCAACTGTTTACGAGCGAGACGTGATTGTCAGAGGAATAAGTAGCGAGACTGAAACGCCCGAAACCATAACAAAAGGTGATGGAAAGAAGTAGATAACAATAACAATTTAATAATATTTAAATAATCACCTTGTAGCAAGGAGTAAGATGATCTTGCTTTTGAAGCACAAACAGAGATGATAAAGAAAATGCTTATATAACAAAATTACCAATATGTACATAACACAAGATAATTAACCCTAGAGAAAAACACAAAAAGAATACTAAGATGAATTTCACCACCAGGTAGTAAAGCTAATAATAATGTGAGTTGACTTGAGTAGAGTCCCCGGTGCTAATGTTGACTGGTTGGTACTTACTTAAAGGCACAAGAATGGTGTTACTGCTATGTTCCTCGAGAGAGTAGTAACGCTTCAGCTATATACAGATGACTGACTAACAAAAAAAAACGAGGTTTATAAATTTCCCCCGTATTTGCCTGGGGCTGCTTCACTCAGCTTTGAGTCGAAACAAACCGGGGAGATCCCGAGTAGTTCCGGTGCCTTCCTTCGTGTTGATTGAGGAAGGGTAGTTATGGTACTCCAGCAGTGTGTTTTTGTGTGGTGTGTGTGTGTGTGTGTGTGTGTGTGTGTCACACAGGATGAGGATAAGGCGAAGCTTATGATATGATAAATGAATTAGCGGCATGTATAAATTAGCGTTAACTAAATATAAGAAATCATGAAATCGGGTAGTTTCTTACCTAATATATGTTTATCAGTATAAAATAAATACTGTTATCTCCGGAAATGTTTGTTCTATAATATTATCAAATAAAAAACCGTAAAACACACTAAAAAAATGCCATTATGAGACTTTCAAGAAATATGCATGAACTTAAACTTTTCGCCATTTAATATTTTGTGCAAAAACTTTTTACATGGAGAATATCAATAGAAGCGGAATTTAACTAGCTTTTCATTGATATATTTCCTTTTCTGATAAATGAATTAAAACCATGCATATATTAGCGTTAACTAAATAAATAACATCATGAAATCGGGTAATCTACCCGATTTCATGATGTTATTTATTTAGTTAACGCTAATTTATGCATGGTTCTAATTCATTTATCAGAAAAGGAAATATATCAATGTAAAGCTAATTAAATTCCGCTTCTATTGACATTCTCCATGTAAAACGTTTATTCACAAAATATTAAATGGCGAAAAGTTAAGTTTATGCATATTTCTTAAAAGTCTCATAATGGCATTTCTTTAGTGCGTTTTACGGTTTTTTATTTGATAATATTATAGAACAAACATTTCCGAAGATAGCAGTAAATCTTTTATACTGATAAACATTATATTAGGTAGGTAAACTTGTACGGGGAGCGGAGCGGGTTGTATCCTTATGGTGTGACGTCACGGGCGATCCACCAGGCCTTGTCTCTCGGTGGTCTCGGATTATGGCGTACTTCCACTCTGCTGGTAGTTTTCCACTCTCAAAGGAGGCATTGATGATATCTAATAGGGCCTCGTGTGCCTTCAGACTTGACTGTCTGATCATTGAGTAGCTGATCTTATCGCTTCCCGCGGCTGTGTCGTTCCTTTTTAGTGAAAGGAGTATTAGTTATAGATGTTTGACGGCAGGCACGCTCGATCACTGCCGTTCTTTCCTCTGAGAGCTCGTTTTGACGGTCACGAAAGTTTTGGGAGAGTCGTCTACTGCTTCCTCTGCCAGCGAATTCTGCCATGATGCGATTTGCCTCCTCTGCCGGGTTTGAGTGTTCTGGTTGGGATGTTATTGTGGTACCCGCTGCCATTCTAATTTGCCTCCACATCTCGCCGATGTTGGAGTGCGAGCCCATGGAGCTACACCACTCATACCACTTCTGGGTTTTGATGTTTTTGGTGACTTCTCTGGCTATATTGATGGCTGATCTTACGAGATTTCTGGTGACCTCGGTGTTATGTCTCCTATTCAGTTTTCTGGCCATGTTAACCCGGTGGTTGTACTCTTTGACCGCGGAGTTGTAGTACCAGCGGTCCTTGTAGTTACTGGATGGAGGCTTTGTTAGAGGGATGGCTTTGTCTGCGGCCGCGTGGAAGGCATCGACGAGTCGCTTTTCCATACCGTCAATGTACGGTGGTGCATTGGTTGCCTCAAGTTGCGAGTCCAAATGGTGTCTGAATAGGGATGTGCAGCGGTTTTCGGTATACCGAAATACCGGTATTTTAGCACCGGTATTACCGGTATTTTTTGTTTTCGGTATACCGGTATCGGTATTGGTGGTGCATCGGTATACCGGTATCGGTATATTATTTGGTCGGTATTGGATTTCGGTATTGTGTTTTTTTCTCGCAATAGACCGGACTGCCGAGACACGTATGGTAGCGTAACGCTCATTGGCTCAGAGCCTCAGAATCTGAGGCTCGTGTTATCATTGGCCGATTACAACTCAGCTGACAATGCCGTCATGACAACCTCCCTCCCTCCCTCTACCCCTGAGGGAAGAGTCTCCCCGAAAGACCATCACAGAAAACGGATCATTACATATCACACAGGCGTCACTATACAAATCTAGCCTAGATAAAATTTTCATTATTGTTATTATTATTATTATTAGTCTTAGTCTACTATTATTATGGTTAATAATAGCATCATCATTTTCATTATTGTTATTATTATTATGATCCAAATTATTATTATTATTTTATTATTAATATAATTATTTGAAAGATATGTGTGTGTGTGACTTGACTGTGTGTATTCATCTTCATCTAGTTGTATTTTTACAGGGCCAGAGCAATGCTCGTATGGCCCCGTCTCCATATCAACATTTTTATCATTCATCCTTAGTGGTTAGTGTTGGGGGAAGCCACCACCCCGGAGAGCAGGTCACAAACCCCCGGCTAACACCCGGTACCCATTCACTGCTGGGTGGACAGGGGCTCGGGTTTTAATTAAACAACCCATCTGTTTCCGCTCTGCCTGGGGATCGAACCCGGGTTGTGAACCGAGCGTGCTTCCCTAGCTTACACCACGGAGTACCCGTGTGTGTGTATATGTGTGTGTGTGACTGTGTGTGTGTGTGTGTGTGTGTGTGTGTTCACACCTCAGATAAGATAAGACTGACCCCTCGTATCTTTACCATTATTTTGAAGGAACTCGCGTTTCACGTGTCTCCGTCTACGGCTCTACGCCTTTGAAATAATAACAATAATAATAATTGAAAATAAATGATGAAATTATTATAAAATAAAAAAAAAAATAATAATAATAATAAAAATAAAAACAATAATGCAATGGTATTAATGATAATAATAATTTTTAATGAAATAAAACCAAATAAAAAAATTAACAATAATAGTGATACTACAAAAATATTGATAATAGAATCAAAAGATAATAAAAAATAATAATAAAAAATTTGATAAGACCTAAGATAATAAAAAGATAGATACTACCATCTACTACCTCCGTGAAAAAGAAAAGCGCCAACTGCTTTGATGTCGCCGGGCCCCATATATTACGAATTTAGCTTACTCGTTTTTTATGTCCCACGGAAGATGATACACAGTTTTTTATACATGACTTTTTATAATCTACCCTGTTTCAGCGTTGTTTTATTTTTGTATTGCAGTATAGACGGTTTCAAATTTTGCTAAGCTTTTTTTTCTTCGGCACGACGGCTGCGGGGGGAAAACCCTCATTTTAAGTTCCCTTCCACATTCCATAATCAAACCACGATGCGCCCCAATTTTGAAATTATTGACGCTATCGTAAAATTTGACCCCGATAAATGCGCCCACGATACCCCTACAAAAATGTCACGCTCCGTACTTTGTGTCATACGGTGTAAGAGGTCACGATGGAGTCGACGCTGAAAGACTACTGAAAGGACAAACGTCACGAAGGGAAAAAATCAACGGTCTTTTTGTCGTCCGATAGAGCTACGATATCCACGACAGTGCTATGACGGGCCATGAACGTATCACGATAGCGTCAAGTGCTAGCTCCACACGGGGGTTTTGCCAGGTGAGGGAAAAAAGGAAGGGGGGGAGCAGGGGGGTAGCTACGGGGGGGCCCCGGGGGGGGCACTACCCACCCCGAGAAGCCTGCCCGCCCACTCCCCACCCACTGGCCAGGCGGGCCGTGTGGTGTGGGAGCCGTGTTCCCCAAGGGTAGGACTGGGGAGCATGCAGGGAGTATTATAAAAAATTTTTCTACTGATGACTTACCCTCGACCTCAATACAATAAAATTTTTCCTCGGCTTGAAAAAGAAACATGCCTCTGAGTGGTTAAAATTTCATATATTTTCTTTTGTCATTTTTAATAGAAACGAACATAACAATTAAAACCAGTTCCCCTTAAAAATTTTCTATAATCCCTTGTGTTGGTACTTAATTGGGACGGCTCCCTCTTGACGCACAGTTCTTTTCATTTTGGAAAAAAATGTATGTATTCATCAGTGGGGAAAAAAATTTTTTCCATGCAAAAAAGTTGGATGTCAAAAAGGAAAAGATTCCAAGACAAAATAGAGAGCTACAAAGACTTTAAGATATCGATGGGCTTGCAGGGATGATACTTTTAAAGTAATGAAAGAGAGACTAATGCCGTTCTGCGTGTTCTAGAAGGTTTTTTTATATGACTGCAATGTGACAGAGTATTGATGCAAAAGGCTTTTTGGGCAAATAAATGCTGGGGTTTTCCCATGAAGCTAGCCATTAGACACAATTTTGGTGGAAAAAATCAGTTATCAAAAATTTCTACAAACACCAATCTTTACATGGTAAAGCTGTAGAATTAATTGAAACTGTAAGCCCACCTTGAAGAAATGCGGGCGACCAAACCCTTTTTTATGCTTGTGGGAGAATTGAAGAAACTCAGCAGCTATGGTTTTGTCTTCGAGTGTAGAATGGAACCCAAGGAAACGGAAATTTTTACAAAATTGCAGGTTTTGTTGTTTCTGATTATATTGGAAAACAGTCAGGGGGCACACACTCTGATTTCAGTGTTAAGGTTCAACCGAATTAACTTCTTCTATCCCCATTTTAGATCATATGTAAAAAAGAAAAGGCGCTTTTAATAAGAAGCATGTGAACTTAGAAAGCATTACAGGCACTGCATCCACAAAGTAAGGGTTCTTTCTTTTTAGAAAATATCTGGACTTATTTATGCTTTCGTGTAATGAGGGAAGGGCTTAACCATGAGCTGCACTCTGTAAAACGCATGTTAGAAGACGCTATAAGGATGTAAGTGACAATGAAAAGCCCAAATCACTGTTAGATTTAGTGAGAATTCTTGGTCCATATGAAGAGGCATTTCCTGAAGTTCTACAGACTGGCCATGCGGCTATGGCCCCACCCTTTGGCAAAGAATAAATGATAATAAATTATATATATATTATGCATTAATATATATATATATATATATATATATATATATATATATATATATATTATATATATATAATATATATATTATATATTATATATATATATATATATATATATATATATTTTACTTATATATATATATAATATAATTTATTTTTTTTTCGACGAGCGAGACAGTGAGTTGTCTAGAGGAATGAGTAGCGAGACTGAAACGCCCGAAACCATAACAAAAAGGTGATGGAAAGAAGTAGATAACAATAACAATTTAATAATATCAAATAAATCACCTTGTAGCAAGGAGTTAAGATGATCTTGCTTTTGAAGCACAAACAGAGATGACTAAAGAAAATGCTTATATAACTAAATGACCAATATGTACATAACACAAGATAATTAACCCTAGAGAAAAACACAAAAAGAATACTAAGA
The DNA here is from genome assembly GCA_016584305.1 of Chionoecetes opilio. Lineage (NCBI taxonomy): Eukaryota > Metazoa > Arthropoda > Malacostraca > Decapoda > Majidae > Chionoecetes > Chionoecetes opilio. The sequence goes on from JACEEZ010012773.1 coordinate 12,222, forward strand.
TGAGTTTCACCACCAGGTAGTAAAGCTAATATATAATGTGAGTTGACTTGAGTAGAGTCACCGGTGCTAATGTTGACTGGTTTGGTACTTACTTAAAGGCACAAGAATGGTGTTACTGCTATGTTCCTCGGAGAGGTAGTAAACGCTTCAGCTATATACAGATGACTCACTAACAAAAGAAAACGAGGTTTATAAATGCCCTCGTATTTTGCCTGGGGCTGCTTCACTCAGCTTTGAGTCGAAACAAACCGGCGAGATCCCGGAGTAGTTCCGGTGCCTTCCTTCGGGTTGATTGAGGAAGGGTAGTTAGTGGTACTCCAGGCAGTGTGTGTGTGTGTGTGTGTGTGTGTGTGGGTGTGTGTGTGTGTGTGTGTGTGTGTGTGTGTGTGTGTGTGTCACACAGGATGAGGATAAGGCGAGGCTTATGATACCTCCCCCCATAAGACGACGCCACTGGGAAGAAGTGGCGTCGTAGGAGTTGAACTGGTCAAGGTGAGCCTCTAGGTGCGAGAGAGAGCGTCTGCAATGATGTTGTCGGTGCCCTTGATGTGGATGATGGTCAGGTTGTAAGGTTGGAGGAAGAGAGACCATCGGAGAAGGCGTTGATTGGTAAACTTGCTGCGATTTAGGAACGACAGAGGGTTGTGATCAGTGTAGACTTTTAAAGGATCTTGACTTGGCTGGAGATAACACTGAAATTTTTGTACCGCTGAGACGATTGCCAGGAGTTCTTTCTCGATGGTGCTGTACCGCTTTTGGTGGATGTTGAACTTGCTGGAGTGGTATGCCAAGGGGTGAAGAATGCCCTCCACCTCTTGTAAGAGTACAGCTCCTAAGGCGGTGTCGCTGGCATCTGTTTGCAGAGCAAAGGGTTTGGCGAAGTCGGGAGCGATGAGCACGGGACCCTGGGACAGGAAGTTCTTAGTTGGTTGAAGGCGGCTGGCAGACGTCCGTCCAGTTGTAGGTCACAGCCCCACTAGTGAGCCGGGTGAGAGGGACGGTAGCGGCCGCGAAGTTGGGACAGAATCTCCGGTAGTAACCTGCCATACCCAGAAAGCGCCGTAGGGCCTTCCGAGTAGTAGGGGCAGGGTACTCCAAGATGGCGGAGATGTTGGCCATTTTGGGTCGTACTTGGCCTTGTCCCACCTCGTGTCCCAGGTATGTCACCGTGGCTCGGCTGAAGGTGGTCTTGGCCAGCTTGATGGTCAGTTGTGCTCCCTGCAGCCTGGTCAACACTTCCCGGAGTTTTAGAAGGTGCTGCTCCCAATGCTCTGTAAATATCAGAATGTCGTCTAAGTATACAGAAACTCCAGCCAGATCCTGTAATAAGTAGTCCATTGCCCTTTGGAAGGTAGAAGGGGCATTCCTCATCCCAAAAGGCATGACTCTGTATTGGAAAAGACCAAAGGGTGTGATGAAGGCTGATATTTGTTGGGCCTTTTCCGTAAGGGGTATTTGGTAGTATCCCTTCAGTAAGTCAATTTTTGTTATATAATTAGTCTGTCCAACCTTGTCGATGAGATCATCTATTCTTGGTAGAGGGTAGGCGTCCGGAACAGTCACAGCGTTTACTCTGCGGTAGTCCGTGCAGAGGCGCAGTTGTCCATCCTCCTTGGGGACGAGAAGACATGGTGACGCCCACGGATAACATAACAAGTTATGTTATGGCAAGGTCACTTTTTATTCATCTGAAGTCAATGGATGTGTGCGGAGGGGAGTGTGTATACATATCGAGTCTACACCTAGTATAAAGTCCATGTATATTTGTACCCCCTCAGTTGTAGACTCTGACGTATGATAAATGAGTTGATGGTGTATATATGTGTGTATGTAGTATGTCGGCTGTTATATTATTTGTGTGTGTTGAAAAGAGCAAGATGTATAGAGTATACAAGGTCTGATCACGGTCTGTATACTCTATAGACCTTGGAAAAGAGTACGTACATTACCTTGGTCGCGTGTGTGTGTGTGTGTAGGTAGGTAGGTAGGTAAAGATAAGATTAGATACTTTGATCCTATCTAGACACTTTGCAAGTACCAACTACTAGGTTATTGACTATACAAAGCGCCACCACGCCAGGACGAACTTGGTGGGCTCGAACCGCTGACCGAATGCGCAGGGACACTGCACACGCGAGTCCGCAGCTCTACCAACCATGCCACCCTGACCGGTGTAGGTAGGTAAAGGAGAGTGTATTGATTGCTGATGAATTGAAAACGCACACAGAAGTAAGCCTTTGAGCGCGAGAAATCATAATGTTGGCGCTTCATGATAGAGAAAAGAATGAGAAAGAGAAAGAAAGAGGAAGAAAGAGAAAGGAGAAAGGTTTAGAGGAAGGTAAAAGTGGGGTAGAAAAGTATGATGAAGCGATACATGGATGAATTAAAGCAAATCTTACCTCAAAGAGACTGAGTTCCTCTCTGCTTATTAGAGAGAGAGAGAGGAGAGATGAGGGAGAGTAGAAATAAAAAGAGAAGAAGGACAATGAGAGGAGGAGAGAGAAGAGTTGTCACGGCAGAGTCAGTTTNTATATATATATATATATATATTATATAGATAATATATATATATATATACTATATATATATATATATATATATATTTTTTTTTACTTCCTTCTTGTCTGTGTGTCGTCGTGTCGTCGTCTACAGCACACACGACTGCAGATGTGTGCCAATCCGTATAAGCTAAACTCCATTGTTGTCAGGTGTGCTAATTGTTGGTCAGGACAGGATGGTATGTGACGATGTGACGTTGATAGTCTATTTTATCCACAGTTATGTACTCGGGTATGACACACGTGCTGATACGAGCGTTGATAAGCACAGAGGAATTACGAGGGTAGCTATCGCTCGTTCTCACACTGGCCCTCTCTCCCTACCTCTTGTACCAATGCTCGTGCGCACGTGTACGTACTGTCGTTGGAACTTCTGGAATATATATTTTAGTGGAGTGTTGACTAAGGCTTTTTATTTTCCTTCTTACTAACCTTTTTTTTAATTAAAGTTCTCTGGCTTTGGAATGTATGTTTTTATATTTTTTATGAGTAGCTACATGGTCTTATCTTTATGATTCCTGTGAAGACATCTTGTGTCTTCACAGGAACGTGAACGACACTTGATTAATAATGAGGCGCCCAATATTATGATGTATGACAGTTTACATCAGACCAGAAGTCTATAGGTAGTTACTGTACATCTCCAGCTGTTACCCTTTTTAGTATGGTTATTTTACAGGTAACGGGATCACACCATGTAGATACAGGTTACTAACCTGTAAGGGTGATTGCCTGATGATGCCCTCTTGACAGGCAGGTAACTTGCTTCGTTGCCCAGAGGTACACATCAATGAAGTGGTATTGGGCTAATCGTGGTCGAGCGGTTCTTTATGTATTTGTAAGTATTCTTTTAGTGCCTAAGGATTCGAGTAAGACAATATACTATTAACAATATATAATAATATCTATATCTATATCTATATCTATATATATCTATCTATATCTATCTATATCTATATCTATATCTATATCTATATCTATATCTATATCTATATCTATATCTATATCTATATATATATATATATATATATATATATATATATATATATATATATATATATATATATGTACACTTGTGAAGTTTATACAATAATAATGTCACGCGGTTCGTTAAGTAACGGCCTTTGAGACTAATGTCTAATAGACAAGGCCTGAACAATTAATATCGTGACGAGGTACTCTCACACCCTCTGGTGTGGAGAGCACACACAGACCCTCTGGAAGGTGTCGTGTATCGGAGCGCTAGGTAACGCGTCTCCTGCTGTTCCTCCCTCTCTCCGGCCAGTTGCAGCATATATGGAGGTTTGGCCGGAATCTGACAGGTTCCGGCGTCCATGTCTCTCAGGCCTGTTGTGCTCTTGTCAGCGTCATCATCCATGGGCAGTGCGCTGATATGATACACACACAACTTGTGCGTGCATTCTGGAGCCAGGGGCGAGGTGTTTACGTGTTGCCTCAAGACACCAGGTTATCCACGTCATCATCATATGGGATGGCGTGGCTACTTGGTTCAGCACAATGTCATCAAAAGGTGGCAGTAACTCAGACCGACAGGCGCCGGTAGAAGACACACAGACACTCAGACATCCTGCTTAGTATTAGATTATACACATACATATACTATTTAACCAGTACCCTAATGTCGCTCGGTCACCTACTATATCGCGTCCTCGCGATGGTATAAGGACATGTATACCAAACTTTTGTTACATCATTGTGTACTAAAGATTCTCAGTGTTGCCAACGCTCCTTTAAAATACCTATACAAGGTGAGGGCTTTCATGACAACATAGCAATGAGGAATCCCACTAAATGTTTGGTATAACAGGAGTAATGATATAAGGACAATGCGCTTAAGATCATCAATAAACTGGTAGAGTACTTTACAACAGAATCTAAACATGAGTTATTAGAATAAAAATGAACTCAAAGTCTGTTAGTAATGTGTTAATATCCCTGCAAATATTAAGAAGTGCGTTGCCAAAACTCTACCGCGTAGTCACTTAATAACACTTGAAGTGTGGAGTGAAGATAAAACACAGCAGGGCCTTGAGGACGTGAGTAATCGCACTGGCAGTTTTATTTATTTCATTCATTTATTATTTATATTTTAAGACCTGCTTCCTTAAACTTGAGGAGTAGATACGGCTTGTAAGCTAATAAAATCTGACTCCGGGTCGGTACTAAAAATTATCACAACATTAAGATATGCATATAAATTATTTGCATACCACATAAAAAGTGATAGCTGATTTCAGCTCAAATAGTATTATAACTCAATCAAAAATGTGCGCTGGGAGTGCCAAATGGCAGTAACTTCCCTTGACATTGGCATTTGCTGCTTTTAAGAGTTTATTAATTTTATTTATTTATTTTATTTCGTTATTTAGAGACCTCTTATTTTTAACTTACGGAGTACGGCTTCTCAGCTAATAAAAATGTAGACTCCGGGCCTGTAATATAAATTTTCACGTTAAGATATGCATTTTATTTATATTATTTTATTGCATATCAGAGAGTAATGTATTTATTTAATCACTCTGTGAGAAGTGATAAGAGCTGCCTTCAGCTAGAATAGTATTCTAAGCAATAAAATGTGCATAAGGAATGCCCATGGCAGTAATTAATCTCCTTTGACAAGGGACAAGGGTCCGGTGGCACCTGGCTGCTAAATCATTAATAGTTTTTTAGTTATAATATCCTTACATAGACAAAAATATATTCCCTGGCAGAGAAACTTGGGCGTAATAGCACCAGTGGCCTGAGGAAGAGTCTTCGGCAGGGGCAAAAAAAAAACTACCTGCAACGGATGTGTTAGAATTTAGACATGGAGTTAGTAGGAGATTATCTGAGGTGCAGTAAGGTTATGTTATGTTACAACCGGAGGTACTCGGAGGTGTTTTACTTTCATCCTTCAATTTAAGAATTATTTCCTCAAACATAGGTTAACTTCCCTGTACTATCATTACCTGGTTCCTCAGAGGCTAGTAGTATATCTGCTATACTATACATTCTAGCAAATAATTCACTCACTTTCTAACTTTTGTTTAAGAGTCAATAAATTCATAAGTAAAACTTTAATTAAGTTAACTATTATCTCCCATCTCCTGGCTTTTAAGGCAATTCAAGAAGGAGAATTGAATATATACTACATAATAGGGAAGCTAACAAATTATTAAGAATTACAAGAAATTATGAAATATTAGCGGTAAGCATATTTAAAACATCTATAGAAAAAAATAACTGACAAATTAATTACTTGAAATTCTTTCACATGGCTATTTAAGCAAAAACAAATGTGAAAATATTTATCTCACCACTAAGTGTTATTTATGTAAACGAGTGGCGTTTTAAAAATATGTCATGTAGTGTCAGCTACGATGTTGTACTCACTAATATCGTGTAGAGTCAGCACGGCATGTCCAGCCGTACTGCTGAATCAGGGGTATTTCCTCCAAGGGCAGTGTAACAGCTGAGAGGCGTGTTGACTTGACGGGCTGTCGCGCTGGCTGGCTGGGGCGTTGACAAGGAGTTTGTTGAATTATGGAAGTATTGGAAATTAAGGAGTCAGCTTGCTGTCCCTCTCGTCTTGTCTTCATTATAACAATTCAAATCTTGTCCTCCCGTCTGTGCCATGATAAAAGCCTTGTAACGTCTTTGTCCTCGTCCTCGTCCTCTTGAAAAAAAGCTGTAGTCTTAGAGCAATTAATGCAGGAGAATCTTGTCCTTCTGTCTCTATATAGAGAACAGTTATTTGTGGATGGAGCAGTGACTGATACAAGGGCAAGAAGAAGTGCTGATTCGCTGCCGCGAGGTCATGTTTGTTTGACACAGCATGAGCAATCTACTCACTCTTATCCTCTTGCTTGTCTCTCAAGCTTTCTTTGTTTTACTTGTTCACTTGCTCATGGTATTTCCACCATCTTCACGTGCATTAATTAGTATGTACTCGTTTTGTTATTAATTTAAGGCACGTAACTTATATTACAATTTTATGTTGCCACATACCACCGTTGTCGTCTTTTTATGTTACGACATTACCATTATGTGTTGCAACGCAACACTATGCCGTGATGTAATGTTGTCACATTCCACCGCTGTGTCACCAATTATGTTACCCTTTTTAGTATGGTTATTTTACAGGTAACGGGATCACACCATGTAGATACAGGTTGCTAACCTGTAAGGGTGATTGCCTGATGATGCCCTCTTGACAGGCAGGTAACTTGCTTCGTTGCCCAGAGGTACACATCAAGGAAGTGGTATTGGGCTAATCGTGGTCGAGCGGTTCTTTACGTATTTATAAGTATTCTTTTAGTGCCAAAGAATTCGAGTAAGACAATATACTATTAACAATATATCTATATATCTATATATCTATCTATATCTATATATATATATATAGATATATATATATATATATATATATATATATATATATATATATATATATAATTATATATATATATATAGATAATATATATATATATATATATATATATATATATATATATATATATATATATATAATATATTATTGTACGAGCGAGACAGTGAGTTGTCTAGAGGAATGAGTAGCGAGACTGAAAACGCCCGAAACCATAACAAAAAGGTGATGGAAAGAAGTAGATAACAATAACAATTTAATAATATCTAATAAATCACCTTGTAGCAAGGAGTAAGATAATCTTGCTTTTGAAGCACACACAGAGATGACTAAAGAAAATGCTTAAATAATCTAAATGACCAATATGTACATAACACAAGATAATTAACCCTAGAGAAAAACACAAAAAGAATACTAAGATAAATTTCACCACCAGGTAGTAAAGCAATAATAATAAGGTGAGTTGACTTGAGTAGAGTTCCCGGTGCTAATGTTGACTGGGTACTTACTTAAAGGCACAAGAATGGTGTTACTGCTATGTTCCTCGAGAGAGTAGTAACGCTTCAGCTATATACAGATGACTGACTAACAAAAGAAAACGAGGTTTATAAATGCCCTCGTATTTGCCTGGGGCTGCTTCACTCAGCTTTGAGTCGAGACACACCGGCGAGATCCCGGAGTAGTTCCGGTGCCTTCCTTCGTGTTGATTGAGGAAGGGTAGTTAGTGGTACTCCAGGCAGTGTGTGTGTGTGTTGTGTGTGTGTGTGTGTGTGTGTGTGTCACACAGGATGAGGATAAGGCGAGGCTTATGATACCTCCCCCCATAAGACGACGCCACTGGGAAGAAGTGGAGTCGTAGGAGTTGAACTGGTCAAGGTGAGCCTCTAGGTGCGAGAGAGAGCGTCTGCAATGATGTTGTCGGTGCCCTTGATGTGGATGATGGTCAGGTTGTAAGGTTGGAGGAAGAGAGACCATCGGAGAAGGCGTTGATTGGTAAATTTGGCACGATTTAGGAAGGACAGAGGGTTGTGATCAGTGTAGACTTTTAAAGGATCTTGACTTGGCTGGAGATAACACTGAAATTTTGTACCGCTGAGACGATTGCCAGGAGTTCTTTCTCGATGGTGCTGTACCGCTTTTGGTGGATGTTGAACTTGCTGGAGTGGTATGCCAAGGGGTGAAGAATGCCCTCCACCTCTTGTAAGAGTACAGCTCCTAAGGCGGTGTCGCTGGCATCTGTTTGCAGAGCAAAGGGTTTGGCGAAGTCGGGAGCGATGAGCACGGGACCCTGGGACAGGAAGTTCTTAAGTTGGTTGAAGGCGGCTTGGCAGACGTCCGTCCAGTTGTAGGTCACAGCCCCACTAGTGAGCCGGGTGAGAGGGACGGTAGCGGCCGCGAAGTTGGGACAGAATCTCCGGTAGTAACCTGCCATACCCAGAAAGCGCCGTAGGGCCTTCCGAGTAGTAGGGGCAGGGTACTCCAAGATGGCGGAGATGTTGGCCATTTTGGGTCGTACTTGGCCTTGTCCCACCTCGTGTCCCAGGTATGTCACCGTGGCTCGGCTGAAGGTGGTCTTGGCCAGCTTGATGGTCAGTTGTGCTCCCTGCAGCCTGGTCAACACTTCCCGGAGTTTGAGAAGGTGCTCCTCCCAATGCTCTGTAAATATCAGAATGTCGTCTAAGTATACAGAAACTCCAGCAGATCCGTAATAAGTAGTCCATTGCCCTTGGAAGGTAGAAGGGGCATTCCTCATCCCAAAAGGCATGACTCTGTATTGGAAAAGACCAAAGGGTGTGATGAAGGTGATATTTGTTGGGCCTTTTCCGTAAGGGGTATTGGTAGTATCCCTTCAGTAAGTCAATTTTTGTTATATAATTAGTCTGTCCAACCTTGTCGATGAGATCATCTATTCTTGGTAGAGGGTAGGCGTCCGGAACAGTCACAGCGTTTACTCTGCGGTAGTCCGTGCAGAGGCGCAGTTGTCCATCCTCCTTGGGGACGAGAATACATGGTGACGCCCACGGAGACTGGCTGGGAATAGCCAGTCCCTGCTGGAGTAGATAATCCACCTCTTGCCTCATCTGGTCACATTTCCGAGGATGTAGTCGGTAGGTGTGGTTGACGAAGAGGAGAGGTTCCTGGGAGAAGCTCGGACATCGTGGGAGGTCATGTTACATAATTTAGGATGATCGCCAAGGACATCTTTATGGTTTAGCATAATGGTGGTTATGTCTCTCCTGTGAGAGGAAGATAGGTGGGTTAGGTAATCTCTGAGATTACCAAGTATGGTTGAGGTTTTTTTACAATCTGTACCTGTTACAAGGGTGGTGGTATTTTCAGGTACAGAAATGGTGCAAACTGGCATTGTATTTGAATCAGGTATTTTATTGTATCAGGTGCAAGGTTTGGTCTACTCTTGTATAATTTCAGTAGATTAATGTGAATTAGCTGAGTGCTTTTACGGCGGTCGGGAGTGTTTAGAATATAGTTATTGTCACTGACTTCTTACTGATGTTATAAGGACCATGGTATTTAGCTTGTAAAGGTGAACCAAAGACTGGAATGAAAGCAAGGACTTGGTCACCTTCATTGAATGTTCTTACTTAGCTTTACTATCAAAGTGTTTTTTCATTACCCCTGAGCTTGTTTGAGATTGCTTTCGAGCAAATGAGCGGGACTTGGTCAAGAGTATTCTTAAGTTTCTCAATGTATTGAGTGATAGTGACAAGTTTACTGGTAGTGTTGTTTAGCAATCTGTCTTTGATTACCTTAAGTGGCCCCTAACCTTACGACCAAACAATAGCTCAAAGGGAGCAACACCAAGGGACTCGTTGGGTGTCTCCCGTATGGCGAATAGGACGAAAGGTAAGGCTTCGTCCCATTCTTGGTCCTTGTCATGACAAAACTTGCGGAGAAGTGCTTAAGGGTCTGGTGACATCTCTCCAAAGCACCTTGTGATTGAGGATGGTATGCCGTAGATAGAGTCTGTGGATTCCAAGCTCTGCCAGAACTGCTGCAAAGAGACCGCTCGTGAAATTTGTGCCGCGGTCACTTTGAATTTCCCTAGGTATGCCAAAGGTAGTGAACAGTTGAGTGAGTTTGACACAATTGTTTTGGCTGTAATGTTTTTAAGTGGGAAAGCCTCAGGGTATCGGGTGGTTGGACACATAATAGTGAGGATGTATTGGTTCCCTCTCTAGTTTTGGGCAATGGGCCAACGATGTCAATGATGATTTTTTGAAAAGGTTCCTCAGGCACTTGGATAGGTTGGAGTGGGTACTGAGGAATATTTTGGTTAGGTTTTCCCATAATCTGGCAAGTGTGACATGAATTTATCATTGAAGTTATGTCTTTTTTTAATCCTGGCCAGTAAAAATCATGAGTATTTTGTCACAAGTGTTTCTTAATTCCTATGTGACCGGCTTGTTCTCCATGAGCGATCTCCATGATTGGCTCTCTCAAGTTGATTGGCAATACAATTTGGTGAACTTCAGCCCAAGTGGCATCATCAGAAGTTTATGCAGTTTGAATAGCCTCATAAGAACTTTGTCCTGGTAATAGAAAGAAGGGGAATGAGTGATCTGATCTTTAGGAATGGTTCTGGCATGGTACCGAGACAGAGTAGCATCGTCTCGTTGAGCCTCAGCAAGTAGTGTTCAGAGAATACCTTGCCAAGACTTACGTTAGGCGTATGAGGAGTGGTAGTTGACAAGGGCTGAGGGGGTATTTGAGCAGTTGCTTCGGACTGTGCACGGGTAACGGCACAGTTAGGAAAAAGATTTGGCTGCTCCTTTTCCATGTGAGCTGTGGGGTTGTATGGTAATGGTGAGTTATTAGTGACAAGGGGTGGAATGACTAACTCACCAGCCAGATCGTTAGCTAAACAGGAAGTTAGTATGAGGAATGGTAAAGACTTGTCCTCACTGACAGCAATGGTTACTACTCCCTTAACAAGCGGACAATCAAGGTACACCCTAGCCAGAGGTACGGGGAAAGTCTGGTGAAAATCTTGAGGTACACCTTCTCCCCTGTATACTTCCGTTCTACTCCTGGAAGTGCAGATTTTAAGAGGATTGATTGGCAGAAGCAGTATCCCGCATAATCTGGAGAGGGCGCTCCTCAGAGTCAGAGTCGAGGGAGACAGTACCTTGTGACCTGAAGGGTTTGAAAGGATCAGTAACAAAAGGGAGTGGAATTATTGTGTTCACCGAAGCAACTGGTTTAGAAAATGTGCCCATTTTAGCTACTTTACACCTAGGGTCAGGACAGTTCTTTATGAGGTGGCCAGTTTTCTTACAGAAATAGCAGAACACACTTGGCTTGGAACCAACTATCTACAGACTTACCATCCTTTTCATAACTTGCACCTGAACTTACAATGGACTGAGCCTTCTTCTCTCCCGAGGATACTGGGCGATGTACTAAGGAAAAGACATCTGCTATTTTAGCAGCTTTGAGTAGGTTTGTCTCATCCTTGTCTGTAATGTGCAACATGATTGAGTAGGATATTTTACGTTTAAATTCCTCCAGTGCTACGAGATTTACCAGATCGTCATAAGTGGTGACTGATGCAGACTTGAGCCAGTTTTTAAGGGCTCTGAATTTCTCTGAGGCAAATTCTAGGTAAGTTTGACCAGTATTTTTGTTCATGTTGCGGAAGTTTTGTCGGTATCTTTCTGTGGTGACCGCGTAAGCTGTAAGTATAGCATCTTTAACTACATCATAATCGGCATTATCCTGCACACTGTCTAGAACAGATAAAGCCTTTCCATTAAGTTTTGGCTTGACAAGCCAGGTCCAATCCTCTTTAGGTACCTGAAAATGCGTGGCAGAGGATTCGAACTCTCTAAAGAAAGCTTCAGGATCGTAATCAGAGAACTGAGGTAAAAGAGGCAAAATTTTTGTTAATTGTAATTTATTTGGAGTTTGAGTGGCGTGACCTTTATTCTGCAGAGCGAGGACTTTTAACTGATGTTCTCTATCATGTTCTTTTTCTGCTCTTTCACGCTCTTGTATTTGTAACTGGTATTCGCGTTCGAGAACTTTTTCTTCTCTTTCACGTTCTCTATCACGTTCTTTTTCTTCTCTTTCACGCTCTTTTTCTTCTCTATCATGTTCTTTTTCTGCTCTTTCATAGTCTAACTTCATTTGTAATGCCTGCATTTTCACTTTCTCCACTTCTAGGAGAAGTACTGTGTCTGAAGAACCTCTAGAAGTGGTGGTTTCTGACTGAGGGTCAGTTATTGGTTCTTCACCTAGATGAGTTAATATTAGTGTCATTAAGTGTTCCTTTTTAGTTTCATGAGTGAACTGGATGCTAAAGTTAGCGGCAATATACTTGAGTTGATCTTTAGTAACTCTTGCAGCTTTAAGTTCTTCAGCAGAGGGATTACCGACAAACTCTTCCGCATCAAACCCCATGATTAATGTTAAAACAAAATTAAGAACCACAATAGGGTTAGAAGAGGATGCCAGGGCGTATTTCAGGAAATTCACTCGAGCTATTAACTGAACTACCCTGACATGAGATTTGATAGGGGAATGACCCCTGGAGATTTATCACTTCGAAGGATATAACGAGCCAGTGGAGAAGTACCAGAGAATGCAGTACCCACAATACGCACACAAGATCTGGCATAAGTACTCAAATGTTTGAGTTTTGAACTGGTCAAGTTAATAATCGAGTGAGTTAACTAGATTTGGAACATCGCTGGTTCCGTGAGAAAAGATGAGTCAGTATAGCTTAGCGGGGAGGAAGTGTCCTACTTGGAAAAATATCAAACAGAGCAATAAGGTAATTTAAGCAGTGTGACGAACTGGAAAAATGCCTCTACACCAGGCCTTCGTGTAGTGAGTTTTTAAAGGCACAGCTATCCACACGCTCAATCATGTAGCACACGTAAAGTAATAACCCACCAACATAGACACAGTGAACTCTCACAACAAAAGAAAATACCTGGGGTGAAACACAGAAAAATATGAATATCACTGAAGTGAGATTAAGAAATAACAACCGTAAAGGTTATTACATCCCGGACAGGCCCCCAACTGTTACGAGCGAGACAGTGAGTTGTCTAGAGGAATGAGTAGCGAGACTGAAACGCCCGAAACCATAACAAAAAGGTGATGGAAAGAAGTAGATAACAATAACAATTTAATAATATCTAATAAATCACCTTGTAGCAAGGAGTAAGATGATCTTGCTTTTGAAGCACACACAGAGATGACTAAAGAAAATGCTTATATAATCTAAATGACCAATATGTACATAACACAAGATAATTAACCCTAGAGAAAAACACAAAAAGAATACTAAGATAAATTTCACCACCAGGTAGTAAAGCAATAATAATAAGGTGGGTTGACTTGAGTAGAGTTCCCGGTGCTAATGTTGACTGGGTACTTACTTAAAGGCACAAGAATGGTGTTACTGCTATGTTCCTCGAGAGAGTAGTAACGCTTCAGCTATATACAGATGACTGACTAACAAAAGAAAACGAGGTTTATAAATGCCCTCGTATTTGCCTGGGGCTGCTTCACTCAGCTTTGAGTCGAGACACACCGGCGAGATCCCGGAGTAGTTCCGGTGCCTTCCTTCGTGTTGATTGAGGAAGGGTAGTTTAGTGGTACTCCAGGCAGTGTGTGTGTGTGTGTGTGTGTGTGTGTGTGGTGTGTGTGTGTGTGTGTGTGTGTGTGTGTGTGTGTGTGTGTGTGTGTGTGTGTGTCACACAGGATGAGGATAAGGCGAGGCTTATGATAATATACACTTGTGAAGTGTATACAATAATAATGTCACGCGGTTCGTTAAGTAACGGCCTTTGAGACTAATGTCTAATAGACAAGGCCTGAACAATTAATATCGTGACGAGGTACTCTCACACCCTCTGGTGTGGAGAGCACACATAGACCCTCTGGAAGGTGTCGTGTATCGGAGCGCTAGGTAACGGGTCTCCTGCTGTTCCTTCCTCTCTCTGGCCAGTTGCAGCATATATGGAGGTTTGGCCGGAATCTGACAGGTTCCGGCGTCCATGTCTCTCAGGCCTGTTGTGCTCTTGTCAGCGTCATCATCCTTGGGCAGTGCGCTGATATGATACACACACAACTTGTGCGTGCATTCTGGAGCCAGGGGCGAGGTGATTACGTGTTGCCTCAAGACACCAGGTTATCCACGTCATCATCATATGGGATGGCGTGGCTACTTGGTTCAGCATAATGTCATCAAAAGGTGGCAGTAACTCAGACCGACAGGCGCCGGTAGAAGACACACAGACACTCAGACATCCTGCTTAGTATTAGATTATACACATACATATACTATTTAACCAGTACCCTAATAACTTGTCTGGTAGGAGAGGGGATGGCTGAGGTGGTGATGGTAGAATTACAGTATTACTTGAAAATAAAGTCGGTTTCCGCTTTATTTCAGTNGCTATCCACACGCTAATCACACCCACCAACATAGACACAGTGACTCTCACAACAAAAGAAATACCTGGGGTGAAACACAGAAAAATGAATATCACTGAAGTGAGATTAAGAAATAACAACCGTAAAGGTTATTACAATCCCGGACAGGCCCCCAACTGTTACGAGCGAGACAGTGAGTTGTCTAGAGGAATGAGTAGCGAGACTGAAACGCCCGAAACCATAACAAAAAGGTGATGGAAAGAAGTAGATAACAATAACAATTTAATAATATCTAATAAATCACCTTGTAGCAAGGAGTAAGATGATCTTGCTTTTGAAGCACACACAGAGATGACTAAAGAAAATGCTTATATAACTAAATGACCAATATGTACATAACACAAGATAATTAACCCTAGAGAAAAACACAAAAAGAATACTAAGATAAATTTCACCACCAGGTAGTAAAGCAATAATAATAAGGTGAGTTGACTTGAGTAGAGTTCCCGGTGCTAATGTTGACTGGGTACTTACTTAAAGGCACAAGAATGGTGTTACTGCTATGTTCCTCGAGAGAGTAGTAACGCTTCAGCTATATACAGATGACTCACTAACAAAAGAAACGAGGTTTAATAAATGCCCTCGTATTTGCCTGGGGCTGCTTCACTCAGCTTGAGTCGGAACAAACCGGCGAGATCCCGGAGTAGTTCCGGTGCCTTCCTTCGTGTTGATTGAGGAAGGGTAGTTAGTGGTACTCCAGGCAGTGTGTGTGTGTGTGTGTGTGTGTGTGTGTGTGTGTGTGTGTGTGTGTGTGTGTGTGTGTGTGTGTGTGTTTGTGTGTGTGTGTGTGTGTGTGTTTGTCACACAGGATGAGGATAAGGCGAAGCTTATGATAATATATATATATTTTATATATATATATATATATATATATATATATATATATATATATATATAATATATATATATATATATATATATATATATATATATATATATATATATATATATATATATATATATTATATATATATATATTATATATATATATCATATATATATATTATAATATATATTATATCTATATATATATATATATATATATATGTATATATATATATATATATATATATATATATATATATATATATATATATATATATATATATATATTAGGGTACGCCGTAGGTGCAATGAAAAGTGAAATATAGATTCTTTCGTATTTGGCAGGGTGTTTTCTTATGTAAAATGAATTTTAAGGGTGGTTTGTCCACCTCAACTTTTTGGTTTGAGCATTTCTTGCTATGCAAAAATGGACTTTTATATTTATATGCAAAACATAGCTTAGCCCTGCTAAAGTAACGGCTTCATTTGCACCTATCATCAATTCTTGATCGTCTTTTTCAGGATGGCTTCTCCTTGTAAACCAAGTGGGTCGAAGCTCGCAACTAGACAGAGCTCTGGATCCAAGTCGGCCGCCTTGTTTGGCGGTGGACGAGAGTTTGCTGAGAGTGAAGTGCCTACGTATTGCGGCGTGATGAAGAGGGGAATCCTTCTCCAAGAACTCAGCGGCATCCGGGAGGGTGTTAACAAGCGGGGGGACCCAGTGAGAGACATTGCGAGGGATCTGACCCCCATGGTGCTTGCCCAGTGGAAGAAATCAAACGCCCAGCTTGCACCTCCAGTGGTTGTTATTGACCGGTCCATGACCAGAAGGATAGATAATTTTTGGAAGAAGGTTAGTGAAGTGGTGAGAGACAGAGCAAATAAAGCAGTAAAGGAATTCGTGGAGAAGAATATGGACAGGCTGTTTGACATAACGGCCTGCCCTCACACGATCTTCCTCTGCAAGGACCAGGAATCCCACTGTTCCAACCTCCAGCTGTGCCACGCGAGAACACACGTGCAGTGTGACTGCCCCCTGGCCAGCAAAGTCCCTACTTTAGAACTGGAGTGGCTGTACTACCAGAGGATCAAAGATGGGGAGGAGAGTGCAATGATGATGACAGGGGTAGACAAGAATGAGACGCATAGACAAGTGAAAGCAGCAAAGAGAAAGCAGTTGGAAGAGGAGGCTAAGCTGAAGAAGCAGAAGCAGAAAGATGAAAGGGTCAGACGTCTTGAGCTGCAGGAGCAGATGTTCCTGGGCCAGGCTGAAGATCACCAGGATTCTGAGGATGGGACGGAGGAGTCGTTCACCCTGCCACTCAGAGAAAAGAGGCAGGAGCAACAGGAGGCTGCCATACTGGTAGACCGACTGCTCAGGGAGTGGCTGGGGTCCCTGGCAACCCTTGTCCTTACCTCAACATCTCCATAACAGCCTCTTCTTTACTACCTATATACTCCTATCATCTCCACTCATCTCCTATAGTGTCTTCTTTCACTCCTGTGTAAACTACGTCACTATCAGCGACTTTCTATTAGGAACTGACAACCTACGAAAATTCGCTTCGATATCCTTCCTGTTTACCGAGTGAACAGTGAAGTTGAAAACAGGCGCTCCGACTTAGGGGCCCTTGTGCAACAGGCCGATATTCCGTGCGCATTCCAGATGTACAGTGGTCTATGTATTGTACATACTAATAGCTATAGCAGAAGGAAACAATATGCATGTATGTATACTCATTCCTACCCCTTGTCTCATTATCCTTCTCAACCCACTACACTAAATCACACAGACAACACTAACCATTCCCCCTTGCCTTACTATCTACTCCTTCCTTCCCCAGCGGCCCGCCTATCGTGATGACGGGACCTCTGGGAGGGTCCAGTGCCCTGGTCCCGTACACCGGCCTGCCACTCCGTGGCACACCAGGGCCCCCCGTGGCACTGCCACGGGGTGTGTCCAGTGCCCTGGTCCCCTACGCGGGCCTGCCCCGGGGTGGGTCCAGTGCTCTGGTCCCCTACGCCAGCCTGCCCCGGGGTGTGTCCAGTGCTCTGGTCCCCTACGCCGGCCTGCCCCGGGGTGTGTCCAGTGCCCTGGTCCCCTACACCGGCCTGCCCCGGGGTGTGTCCAGTGCCCTGGTCCCCTACGCCGGCCTGCCCCGGGGTGTGTCCAGTGCCCTGGTCTCCTACCCGGCCTGCCCCGGGGTGTGTCCAGTGCCCTGGTCCCTACACCGGCCTGCCCCGGGGTGTGTCCAGTGCCCTGGTCCCCTACACCGGCCGCCCTGGGGTGTGTTCAGTGCTCTGTCCCTACGGCCGGCCTACCCCGGTTCCAGGCTCTGGTACCCTACGGGCTGCCTGGTGTTCCAGTGCTCTGGTCCCCTACGCCGGCCTGCCCCGGGGTGTGTCCAGTGCTCTGGTCCCCTACTCCGGCCTACCCCGGGCGTGTCCAGTGCTCTGGTCCCCTACGCCGGCCTGCCCCGGGGTGTTTTCCAGTGCCCTGGTCCCCTACACCGGCCTGTCCCGGTGTGTGTCTAGTGCTCTGGTCCCCTACGCCGGCCTGTCCCGGGGTGTGTCCAGTGCCCTCGTCCCCTACGCCGACCTGCCCCGGGGTGTGTCCAGTGCCCTGGTCCCCTACAACGGCCTGCCCCGGGGTGTGTCCAGTGCCCTGGTCCCCTACAACGGCACCATGGGCAGCAATCCCCTCAGCGCCCTGCCCCCCCCCCCCATCAGCCCTCAGTGGCGGCCAGCCCAACAGCAACATACAGCAGAACCTGGCCGAGACCATCGCCCAGGCCACCTCCCTGATCCAGGGGGCCGGGCTGAGCCAATGTGCGGGAGAGTAGTGGTATGGTTTGGAATGTAGTAACAGAAAATATGTACAGTGCTTGGAGCTTCACGGATACTATTTTTTTTGTTGTTGTTGTGATGAAGGCAGGGTGAACCAGGTAATAATCAGTTGTTGTTTTTTGTTACATATGTGCCTATAGCATCTGTTAGGCAATGATCCCTTAAGCCTAACCTTAACCCCGTGTAAGCTTAACCCCTTAAGGCCCAGAACGTAGTTTCCATTGCTACATAATCACCATTTGACGATTTTTAGTGACTAAACAATATGTGATATATATGACCTGTTTATTATCGTTGTCCAGTAGCTAATTTGGTATATTCAGTTACTTTTCGTAATTTTATGGCTCGACAACATACAATTATTTGATAATGCTAGTATGCATTCTCCCTGATCCCCTTCAGGAAGTGATGAAGGAATTAATGTCCACCCCACGGTGCCCCACTGCTACCGCCCGGGCTACGAGGCGACAATCAAGACCTTCCAGCTCAAGAAGTTCCTGGTGCTGGTGCTCTTCCTGGACCATGCCAAGGGGGTGCGTTTCATCGACCACGACCCATGCCTCTTCAGGAAGGACTCACAACATAAGGTAGGAGGCCAGCCAGACATTGAGTGCAAGGATACAGATAGCATGTTTTTTTTTTATTTTTTTTATGTGTGTATCTACCTAGTTGTATTTACCTAGTTGTACCATACAAGAAAAGAGCTATGCTCGTACCGTCCCGTCTCCAAATCTACTATTTTCCATGTTCCAGCTTGCCTCTGAAGTCCTGAATACTTCTTGCATTAATCATTTCTGCATCAAGGTTATTCCAGGCGTCTATGCTTCTATACGGAAAGCTGTATTTTCTTATGTCCCTTTTGCATGTTGTCCTTTTCAATTTCTTCTTATGACCTCTTGTACGTCTATCGTCCCACACTAACAGATCTTCTCTTTCAATTTTTTCCAAACCCATTGATGCTCTATACACTGCTATAAAATCTCCCCTTTCTCTTCTTTTCTCAGGAGTTGGGAGTTTCAGTCTAGAAAGTCTTTCCTCATATGGTAAATTTCTCGGGCTAAGAAGCATTTTTGTGGCTGCTCTTTGTATTCTCTCAATCTTCCTTATATCCTTCTTTTTATGCGGTGAATAAATCACTGCCGCATATTTCAACCTTGGTCGAATCAAAGATGTTATCAATTTCTTAATCATCTGCTCATCCAGATATTTGAATGCCATTTTTATATTCCTCAGCAACTGATATGTATCTGCTGTGATCTTGTTTATATGCTTCTCAGGTGACAAATTATCCGTAATCCATACTCCCATATCTTTTTCGACCTGTGTTTTGATTATCCATTAATTTCCCATCGAATACTTTCCTCTCTGTCTTTTTTTGTTACAGCCCATTTCCATCCCTTTACACTGTTTAGCTTTAAACTCCATTTCCATTAATTGACTCCTTCTGAAAATCTTATCTAGATCATTTTGTAAATGCTCACAGTCCTCTTTACTTGCTACTTTTCTTAATAATTTAGCATCATCAGCGAATAAACTCATATAACTATTCACTCCCTCTGTCATATTATTTACAGGGACTCAGAACATCACTGGGGCCAATAGTGATCGTTGAGGAACTCCACTTATCGCAGTGCACCATTCTGACTTCTGATTTTGTATTACTGTTCTCATCTCTCTATTGTTCAAAAAGCCTTCCATCCACTTCAGCAAACCACCCTTCAATCCTCCTACATGTTCTAGCTTCCAGAGCAGTCTCTTGTGAGGTACCTTGCCAAATGCCTCCTTTCGGTCCACGTATATGAAATCGACCCACCCCTCTCTTTCCTGTGCCACATCGACCACTCGAGTAAAAGCTTAATAAGTTCGTTGTACATGACATTCTTCCTCTAAATCCAAACTGGCCACCTGCGAGTGTGTTTGTCTCTTCCAAATATTTCAACCATCTGTCCTTCACACATTTTTGCCACTACGCTTGTTAATGATACTGGCCTGTAATTTAATGGCTTTTCTTTGTCTCCTCCTGTGTGAATTGGCACAATATTTGCTCTTTTCCAATCAAGCGGGACTCTGCTCTTCTTTAGTGAACTCTCAATTACACTATGTAACTTTCGTGTTAGTTGGTTACTGCACTCTTTCATTGTCCAATTCGACACTCCATCTGAACCGGCGCTTTTCTCACATCTTGACTTTCCATTAGCCTTTTTTATTTCTATTGCGTCTACTTTTATGTCTGCCATTATATTTTCTTTTGTTATTATATTTTTCGTTTTAAATTCACTTTCACTTGTAAATAAAGTCTGAAAGCAGTTATTCATCACCTCAGCCTGTTGTAATACATCTTCGTTACACTATGCCTTCTACCTTCAGCTTATCTACTCCTTCCTTGTTTTTCATTTCTCCATTAATATATCTAGGCACAGATTTAACAAAAAAAATACGAATTATTCTCTGGCTCCCCCTGCCTTCCTTCCACTACACAGTCATATAACGTCACCTCCTTCCCCCCCATTAGTGCGTTAAAATGAGGGTTTAATATATATATATAATCCACTTCATCCCCTTCTTCCCATGCTTACCTTCCATTACTCCACCCATCTCTCCACCCTCCCCCTGCTACCCCCCCCCATCACACACAGGCCAGCCGGGATATTTTGGTGGAGTTTACGAAGCACTTCCTATTGGGGGTCAGGGCGAATGCATACCAGCATTGTCAAATAGTGGAAAAATATCAACAATAAACAAAAGCCATAGAGCTAACAATTGTTGAATGCAAACATAGCTTAATGGTTATAGTTAACCATCCTACGAGTGCAGTGCCCACTCCCTCCTCCCCACAACAACCTTCTCCTCATACCTCTACCTCAAGCCGACTCAACTATGTTCGTCAATGCGGAGTCTTTTGCAACCCAAGTCTGCCTTGTCGTGAGGGTCGGCCTTCATCACCTTCAGCCGCGATCCCAGCACCTTCTGCCCCTGCAACACCTGCACAACACAACCAAAACAAACACGCCATCAAAAATCACATATTATATTTCAACACAAGATCTGGTACAGGACTATCAAACTCAACTTCAAGCAAAAGATGTACGGTCATGAAAGATTATGACGGCATGAAAAATCAACTTAAGTCCATGAAAAATTATGACGGCAAAATGACGGAAAACGATCAAACGATATGACGGAAAAATCTACTTCCAATGTCTGTGGATTAAGACCGTGAAAAGTGATCTCTTCCACCACAATGAAAGCTGAACATGCACTGCAATTATGACTCACCACTATGGCTTTGTCTGCCGACTCTTTGAGGAATATTTAGCATTACCAAACGTCTTGCCATTCAACATGTAGATGTTGAATGGCAAGCGCTATTCAACATGTTGTTTTCAACATTCCCAAAGCGACCAAAGACATCCTTCAGGGCACAGATGGGAGGCGGCGGTGAAGAGTGGCGATCCATGAGGCTCCAAGCACTATACATCTTATCCGTCTGTACATTCCAAACCATAACCCTACCCTACCGCACCTTGGCTCAGCCCGGCTGCCTGGATGAGGGAGGTGGCCTGGGCGATGGTCTCGGCCAGGTTCTGCTGTATGTTGCTGTTGGGCTGGCCGCCACTGAGGGCCGGGGTGGCGGTGGCCAGGGCGCTGGGGAGACAGCTGCCCATGGTGCCGTTGTAGGGGACCAGAGTACTGGACACACCCCGGGGCAGGCCGGTGTAGGGTACCAAAGCACAGGACACACCCCGGGGTAGGCCGGCGTAGGGTATCAGGGCACTGGAAACACCCCGGGGCAGGCCGGCGTAGGGGACCAGAGCACTGGACAAACCCCGGGGCAGGCCGGCGTAGGGGACCAGGGCACTGGACCCTCCCGAAGTTCCCGTCATCACGATAGGCTGGGGAAGGAAGGAGTAGATAGTTGGGCAAGGGGGAATGGTTAGTGTTGTGTGTGTGATTTAGTTTTGGGGGTAGAGAAGGATAGTGAGACAAGAGGTAGGAATGTGTATACAACTGTATACATAGATGCATAGTGTTTCCCTTTGCTATAGCTATTAGTATATATCATACAGTTTTATGTATGGCGGGTTTTTTGTAGTAATTAGCATCTGTGTCATTTGTAGGAAACATTTATTAAACTTTCTTATCAAAATAACGAGGCCAAAGTTGAATTTTTCTCTTACAATTCATACACACACAAAATGCTATAGTTCATGTGACAAAAGGTAACAGGTAATAATAATAATAATAATAATAATAATAACAATAACATATAAAGATATCAGAAGCTAGCAACACTCACGGGGGCATGTCATGGCGCGAGTCAAGCTTGACGATGAATCTCTGGCCGGGCGGGTACTACAACCCATGCAGCTTCTCCTTGGCGTAGGCGGCGGACTGTATCTTGTTGTAGACCACGGTGGTGACGCCTCGGGCCTGGTGGTGGAGCACCTTTGTGTGGCATCAGAGAAAGTACACTCTAAGTTAAGTACCATGACAAGGCAGGTAGTATGCTAAAAAGAGTAAGGGTGTTGATTAGCCCCTTATACACCTTGTGATAGGGTAGGCTATAACCTTATACACCTTGTGGAGTGGAAACAAGAAAAGCTCTTACGCTCTCCTGGTAGTTCCTATACTCTCTCATTCTCACTCTTTGTCTTTCTGGATGAGTTCAGCTCAGAATTTATCTTATATGAGCACACTGGTTTATTTATTACATGTTTGAAAAACCAGTATTTTGTGATCAAAATATTTAGCGCTATTAGCAGTCCTAACTTCATTGTCTTGTAGATTTAGTTGTTCTGATAAACTGATTTCAGTGTTTATGTTCCAAAGTCCTAAATTGTTAAGCATAGCAAGTAGACACGAAAAGTTTAAATCATTATAATTATCTTTGTCAAAGGGCTGATCAGCAAATGAAGTAATATTGGGAGTACATAAGGCAGCCTCTGATGTTCTCGAGAGGACAGACTACAGAAATGTATGATTATCACAACAGTAAGACCAGCGGGTAAGGATTTGTGACAATCTTATCTTACTCAAACTACAACTTTAAGGTTGGTTTAAGGGTCCATTGCGTTATAACATGCATGAGTCCAGTGCCTCCGAGTATCTAGTATTTCCTTCCCAGACCAGGAATGCCGCCGATAAGGTGTGTCCGTACAGGTAATGCCTCCATATGTGTCTTTTTTTGGCGCATCACAGCACTGCACAACCAGCCTTGCACGGTCTACATAGTGGTCAAGATAAAACGGTTACAGGGAGTTTCGTACACAGGTTTTGTTTGTTGTTTCATACACTGATTTTGAGTTTTTTCGTACATACCTGGTGTCGATTCGTAACTCTAGTAATTAAGTGCAACTCTGAGCTGTGTGTACGAAACGAAAATGGTTTCATTATAGACTACGAAATACATTTTTGGTTTACGAATCTACTGGTGTACGAAACAACTTGTGTACGAACTGACTGCACCCCAGATAAAACACATCAAAGGGATGCATGTCATGTCACGATACCCACAGACTAGAGTAATTGCAGATAACCCTGAGAACCATTCAGTAACTTTTTTGTAGGTAACTAGAAGTGAGGTCTGTTCAATGAAATTTGTCACCGATTCACACAACCCAAGGTGCCTATTGCCAAGCCAGTGGAAAAAGGGAAGACAGATAGTATACCTGACCCGACTTGTGGTCTTTCCTGAGGTCGCAGTAATCAAGACCGGGTATAAGGTCACACAACTTCCAGAGCTGGTCCTGGTTGACGGTGGGCGAGGCAATAACCGTCAGCCGTTTCACACGGGATTTAGCCCACTTGTGTCCACTGTGGGGGGTCGGATGTCAGCCATAAGCTGTGTCATGGGTCAATAGCAGCCACACATGGGGTAGCAAGTATAGTCTATTTTTTCTATTATGGTCAAAATGCAGTAAGGAGGCCACGCCCCCTACCTCCCCTTCTATTTTTTGGGGCAGCTGATTGGTGCATTCCTCGTATCACTACCAATCACAATATCTTCACTACTTAGCAGCGGCGTGACCACTGGACAGAGTAATCTTCACTACAGAGGGATTATTGATTTTGTCACCCTCTGTAGTGAAGATTGCTTTGTCCAGTGGTCATGCCGCTGTTAAGTAGTTAAGATTTTGTGATTGGTAGTGATGATTCGAGGAATGCACCAATCAGCTGGCCCGTAGAATAGAGGAGGAGGCAGGGGGCGTGGCTTCCTTAGTGCATTATGACCATAATAAAAAAATAGACTATAGTCCCTGTGTGTTAGTACCGGGCCTCAGTACCGGCATGCGTGTTATGTGTCATGTGCGGCCAGGAGGGAGAGGCGAGGCAGGCACTGAGGCTGTCACTGTATAGGTGAGGCCTGAGTCAGTGTTGAGGTACAGCGGTGGTTAAAGTGACTTCACGCTCACACACACTCATTCCCCGCCCCCCTCACCCTCAGCCTCGCCTGGTCATATTGCATATTGTCGGAAAGTGTAGCCAAGCTGTCCCCGCCATGCAGGCTAGATAGCAACAGGCCGCGCTGACGCCACTCCTGTCACCAAGCATGCTTTGCGTCACCACGCTGGCCTGATCAGCACTTTGTCTTGTGTGGTGTTGCATGAGTGTCCTCAGTCCTGGCTGCCTGCCACCACCACCACCTCAGGCCGCAGCCATTGTGCCTGTGTGTGGCGCCGCCGGGCCATGTCACCGCCGCGCACGGGCTGCTGCCGTCTTGAAGGTGGCGCGGTGATCTCCGTGACCCGTGTGGCGGCGGTGCAAGACCAGACGGGGCCGCGTCAGGTGGTGCCAGGCCAGGCGGGGCCGCGTCAGGTGGTACCAGGCCAGGCGAGGCCGCATCAGGTGGTGCCAGGCCAGGCGGGGCCACGTCAGGTGGTGCCTGGCCTGCAGGTATGCCTCAGCGTGCCTATATTTACCGCAGGTGGAGGCGAACGAGTCCGTGACGTACTGTGTGCGGGGCGGAGGGGAGGCGGGGGCGGTGCCAGGCCCGCGGTCCGTTGCCAGACCCAGCGTACCCTCCCTTGGCTACGTGGTGCGCGCCCTGTGAGCCCCGCACTGGCACTTACGCCCTGCTGGGACTATCGCGATGCTGGTGGAATTACACCGCCGCCGACGCTATTAGTGACGTCATGGAGGAGGGCGTGGCCACCGAGTCTCGGGGCGTGACCGGGGTGGGCTGGTCCCTGCCATG
>JACEEZ010012773.1:42500-49559 GCA_016584305.1 Chionoecetes opilio
CCACTCCACAGTGGTTCGGCTGCTGGTGCCATGGGTGGTCGTGCTGAGATCGGGTCACTGTCGACTGGTGGTTCAGTTGGTGGTGGCTCGACCGTCGATGACTTAGCTAAGCGACGCGACGAGGTTGCTACTCCTGCTATCAAAAAGGTGGCTGGAGGTGGCAAAGCGGCTTCTGTTGGTGCCGTTGGTGGTTCGTCATCTGGTGGAGCGACTCCGGCTGGTTGAACCAAGCGACCTGAAAACCCGACAAGGATGGGTGAAAAGGGTGCTGGTGGTGCTACTCCTAGCGTAAAGCCCAAGACGGACGGGAAAGGAGGTGAAGAAGGTGGTGTTTCTCACCGTCAAGATATGAGAGACCTCAGATCTCGTGCAAAATAGTAACTGTTTTCGTAACTTTCATTAACTATATTTATTATAGATGACTTCACTCATGGAGACCATTAACCAACTACCTTTTGCCTCTATAACCAACGAAGAACTCAATAACATTTTCTCAGATAAGATATCTCAAATTAATACATGTGAATACTTATATAAACTTCATTTTGATCCCATCACTGTTCAGGACGATAAATACTATAATGAAACAGATGTCAATAATGTTTACATTCAGCTTAGGCACTTAAGTTTGCAAAAATCTGAGTATAAATGTATTATAAAAATTTCATTATCGAGTGATGCATACTCTCTTACGCTGTTTTCTAGGAATATCTGAAGCATTCCAACGAATTTACAATGTGTTGAGGATTCCATTTTATCAAATACCTTTCCGAAGTTTGACGTGCTTAGCTTTGTTGAGACAAGACTCGACCCGGACCTTGTAACAGTGTACCAGCTCCAAGGATACAACATGTTCATCAAATGCAGAAACAGACATGGTGGTGGTGTTGCTCTCTACGTCAGTAGTAACTATCGCTCCTCAATCTTAAATGACATATGTTTCTCTTAATCTTTTATAGAATGTGTTTGTGTTGAATGTGTTGCGGGCAAATTGCTTTTCTTTGCTTGTATATACACAGCGCGCCAAAGGATTGTTCGCGACATCATAACACAGCGCTTCCATACGGGAATTCAGAAAATGTACTCTATGGCAGCCTACTGACTTCCGAGAGAGATATCTTACATATGGCAGCTTGTTTAAGGCACGGGCAGTCCATCAAGACCGTTGAGGAATGTTCAGATGCCACTTGTCAATTATAGACGAAGCATTTTAAAAAGTATCGCCTTCCTTCCCGCGAGTATTTTGAACAGACGCGCATTGGTATAACTACCATTATTTTCATAATGGGTGGCAAGAAAGACCTAACAAAGGAGCAAATTAAAGTTATTGTATCTCTACACAAGGCATAGAGACCAGTGGAAGAAATATCAAGGATTGTGGATGTTACGAGGAGATGTGTGCATATGTGGGTGGAGAGTTTCACGGTGGGTTGGCAGGGTCGCGGCAGCCGCGACACCGTAACAGTATAAGTGGCCAGGGCCAGGATGTAAAAGTCATATCGCAATATTTTTCTTGCTTTTATTTGAGGATGGGCATCCACTTGACGTTTCATGACATTTAGGGTGCTTGCTGATGTTTTACATCAGCAAGGAGGTCTGTACACGTACAGACCTCCCAGTAGCAATATAGATAATTTCTTATTTAAATGAACAGACATTCTCTCAAATGTATATAGCAAAAAACATTACAGTATACAATTTTTGGGTGACTGGAACATAGATTTGCTAAAGCATAATGATAACGCAAATGTTTTTGAATTTATAACTTAATGTACTCATTTTCTCTCTTGTCTAGAACTACCAGGCCTACTAAAATCACTGACACAACTGCCACACTAATTGAAGATATATGGACCTCCAAAGTAGAGTCGTTCACTTGTAACTACATAATACGCACTGACATATCTGACCATTTTCCCATAGTTTCACAGTTTACATTGAAAGAAAAAAGTGAGAATACTCCAGTTTACAGTCAGAGATGTATTACTAATAGAGCACTTGAATTATTTTATGACGAAATTTAAAAAAGTAATTGGTCCACTGTTATGCAATCACAATTTCCAAATGATGCCTATAATAAGTTTTATAATATCCTTAATTCATCATTTCATAAGCATTTCCCAATAAAAGAGGTGCGTAGTAACAAAAAATATGTATTAAGTCCGTATATAACCCCATCATTAAAAAACAGCATTAAAGAAAAAAACAGACTAGAAAGACTAGCATAGAAATGACCATTAACCTACAAGGTATATTATCGCATTTATAGAAATAGATTAACAGCAACCTTAAGATATGCTAAAAATAAATACTATCAAGAACAATTGAAATGTAATCAAGGGGATGCTAAATCTCATTGGAGGTGTAATAATTCCATACTTGGGCGATCGTCAAGAAAAAACAAGGAAACCATAAGATTAGAGCCAACATGCCCCGACGCTAACGTTCCTGACACGTTTAATGACCATTTCTTACATGTTGCTAGTATTACTCATAACAACGATGGCGCTCATAACCAGTATTTACGCAATTCACCTGATTATTCACTATATTTATCACCAGTAACTCGTGAAGAAATAGAACATTATCTCAAAGCTCTAGAGCCCAATGCCCCCGGTTATGATGATATTCGTCCAAAGGTAATAAAATATACAGCCACATATATAGCCATCCCCTTAGCACATATCATAAATCTGTCATTCCGACGAGGAATATTTCCAGATAAGCTAAAAAGAGCCAAAGTAACTCCAGTTCTCAAATCCGGGTTAAAAGTGATCTCTATAATTACCGCCCTATGTCAGTATTACCAGCTTTTAGTAAAATTATCGAAAGGTCAATCTCCAACAGACTGCAATTTCCTGGAAAATAACAATCTCTTAAGCACCAGTCAACATGGTTTTCGAAGAAATCGCTCAACAGAATCTGCAGTGTTACAGTTTGTTAGCAATATATATATATAAATATCTAGACAGGAAGTTATATGCTGCAGGAGTATTTATAGATCTCTCAAAGGCATTTGATACACTAGATCACGGTATACTACTTAAAAAAACTAGAAAATATTGGTGTCCGGGGCCACTACAATTGTTCAGTAGCTACTTAAGCAGTAGATCACAGTCTGTACATTGTAACTCCACCTATTCACATTACAAACATCTCAGCAATGGAGTTCCACAAGGATCAATACTAGGCCCCATTCTTTTCATAATATATATAAACGATATGCCACATCCAAGCAAAAAACTTGAATTTGTCATATATGCAGACGACACCAATATATTGTTATCAGATGATAACATAAATTCCTTACACACTAACCTGAATACAGAACTACATTTGGTAAATCAATGGATAAGGGCAAATAAACTTATAAGAAATGTGACTAAAACCAGTTATATTTTTTTTCAAAATCGTTCTTTAAAATATAATATGCCTCCAATAGCACTAGAAGATCAAATAATTCAACGCGTCAGCCATACAAAGTTTGTAGGTCTTTATATTGATGAGCATTTAAACTGGGGTCACAACATTAATACAGTATACCTAAGTATATCTAAATTATGTGGAGTGCTGTACAGGATTCGTCACCAACTTACAAAGGAAGCTATGATTACCATCTACTATACCTTATGTTACCCTAATCTCATGTATTGTGTTTCTGTCTGGGGTGGTACTTGGCCTTCGTATCTCAATAAATTATCAGTAGCGCTAAATAATAATTTTAGATGTATATTTTTCATGGGTAAATTCGGCTCTGTAAGTCTTATATATTCAACACATAAATTATTAAAATTTGATAATATACATAACTGTTTTTGCTATTATGTATTTCTTGAAATATAACTCACTTCAAGTAACATAATATTACATTTGGTAGGGAACTCTTATGCAACAAGAGGCACCGGTATAGACCTTAGAATTCCACAATACCGCACAACTCTGTACAGGCACAGCATCATGTACTCCGGCCCACAGTTATGGAACTCATTACCAACAAATATAAAATATCTCGTTAACAATAGTACACTCTCCATATTTAAGAAAACTTCTAGAAATTATTTGTATACACTTCAATCTATATAAATATCAGTATGAGTACGAATGTAATATGTAATTATGTATGTGTGTGTGTAGCTATGTATGTGTGGTGTGTGCATATGTGTAGTATGTAAAGGTATTGCATTCTAAATGTATGAATGTATGTAAGTGAATATTGTATGATGTGTTTGTACGATGGTGTTTGTATAATTGTTCGTTTGTGTATTTGTGTGTGTGTGTGTGCGTGTGTGCGTGCGTACGTGCGTGTGCGTTCGCGCGTACGTTTGTGTAATACTATTCCATGATTGTCCGTCCCACGTTGCCTATGCCTATGCATTCTCTTATATACATTATTTTGTCTGCCAGGGAGCCTTGGCTCGGCAGACCGTGCCATTCTTAATTTATGTATTATTGTTGTAGTTTCCAAATGTAATTTAATTATACTGGCAATAAATATTGAACTTGAACTTGAACTTGAACACACACAAACGTACACACACACACACACACACACACGTACACACACACACACACACACACACACACGTCAAGATTGTTTGCACTGAGTAAATTCTATATTTATATAGATTTTTTACTTCTTAAGGTTTTTTATTATTTGATCTCAAGACATTTATTTTTC
Organism: Chionoecetes opilio; assembly: GCA_016584305.1. Classification (NCBI taxonomy): domain Eukaryota; kingdom Metazoa; phylum Arthropoda; class Malacostraca; order Decapoda; family Majidae; genus Chionoecetes; species Chionoecetes opilio. The sequence continues at coordinate 47,179 of JACEEZ010012773.1, forward strand.
TCTGTTACTTTGAATTGATCTCTCTCTCTCTCTCTCTCTCTCTCTCTCATCTCTCTCTCTCTCTCTCTCTCTCTCTCTCTCTCTCTCTCTCTCTCTCTCTCTCTCTCTCTCTCTCTCTCTCTCTCTCTCTCTCTCTCTCTCTCTCTCTCTCTCTCTCTCTCTCTATCTCTCTCTCATAATGAAGATGTTTAAGATTTATATGTAGATTCACATGATTTTGAGAGGGAAAAAAATGGTGATTGAAAAATATATATAGTCCTCTCTCTCTCTCTCTCTCTCTCTCTCTCTCTTCTCATCTCTCTCTCTCTCTCTTCTCTCTCTCTCTCTCTCTCTCTCTCTCTCTCTCTCTCTCTAGTTTTCAGATAATTATGATCATTACTATTATAGAAATTAATAACTTGTTTTATTTTATTATCATCATTAGAGAGAGAGAGAGAGAGAGAGAGAGAGAGAGAGAGAGAGAGAGAGAGAGAGAGAGAGAGAGAGAGAGAGAGAGAGAGAGAGAGAGAGAGAGAGAGGAGAGAGAGGAGAGAGAGAGAGAGAGAGAGAGAGAGAGAGAGAGAGAGAGAGAGAGAGAGAGAGAGAGAACATTTAAGCAGCACTATTACGTAGAAGCCACTACATTGAGTGCCTTCTTTCATTATACGAGAGAGCGAGAGCGAGAGAGAGAGAGAGAGAGGAACGAAAAACTTTTCTATAATCTGCCCTCATTTTGTTAGATAAGATACGCAATTCTTCTATCATGGAATCACTATATATGTATTATGATAACGATAAGAGATGCACTATCAAAGTCCTTTCTTGAAGGCATTGATATCTTCCTTGGGTGGATATCACACGTTACTAAAAGACTATTATCTTATTATAGACTATTATTAAGGCTCATTATTATATAGTCTTTTTCTTTTTAACGAGGCGAAAATTCCATTCTATCTTAAGTTCTCATGCTTAAAATGGTGCCTGTATTTACCTGATTATATGAAATTCTGGACGTGAAGGGTTTAAGAACATAAGAAAATAAGGAAGCTACAAGAGGCCGCGAGACCTACACGTGGTAACTTAGGATGCTCTTGTTTCTGATGAAGTGTGGACAGCTGCCGCCAAAGCTTCCGAATAAATAGTTATTATCATTATTATTATACCCAGTTCCTGCGTAAAAGCTGCCTCCCCCCTTCCCTCTTTCTCTCTCTCCAACCCGACATCTTAACAGCTACCTCCCTGTTACACACTTGTATTCTTTCATGTATAGCTCTATGTGTACGGTAATTAACTGTTTTCATACACTTATATGATAGACTATATCTATATACACTTATAGATAGACTTATATGATAACTAATATGATAGCACAGAACAAGGCTCCTCCCTGCCCACCCTTCTCTTCGGTGACAAGCCGGCAGGAACAAGCTGGAAAAGAATACCATGCAACTAAAGAATGTATGAGAAGGAATGAATGAAATAGCAATGAATGAAAGGAATGTATGCTAACGTAAACTACCGCTAACACTAATTCATCCGGAGATGTTAATATAATTATAATTACTCGTGGGGCATTAGCAAAACTCATTTACTTGAAGGTCTTTCTATATCTCAAAGGACTGGTTGAGAAAAAAAAAAAGTTATCTAAAATCCCATTATCTACCAATCCATATACAGCAGGTAGTAAGAGATTGTAGAAAGGGGGGTGGGTCAATTTTGTTTGTTCGGGAGGTGTCTTGATACTCTTCTCATTAAATTATTTAAGTCGGCGGAAGGTGGAAAAATTTAAACAGGAAGAGAGTTGTGGAGTCTACAAGTGAAAGGGATGTATGAGTTCGAAGTTTTCTGTAGTATATGCTTTACGAGCCAAATTTTTTGTCGTCAGCAAATTTCGATATTTTAGATATAAGTCCGCAGTCCAGATCATTGACATGTAGCAGGAAAAGTGTTGGACTCAAGACCGAACCCTGAGGCTCCCTACTATTAACATCTAACAATCCGAAGCCTCACCATTAACTACTACACGCTGTTTACGATTTGAAAGCCAAACGCCAATCCATGAATACAACTGCTCTCCTAAACCATGCGCCCTTAATTTGGTTAGTAGCCGCTCATAAAAACAAATGTATCGAAGGCTGGAGGAATGGGGAGGGCGGTTAGGGAAGAACAAAGGTAGGAAGGAAACAAAGGCAAATAAAGAAGAGGTGGGATGAAGCAAACATCGAAGACAAGTTAAGAAGAATGAAGAAAGGGAGGAAGAGGAGGAGGAGGAAAGATAAAGGTAAGGAACAATATACAGATATGATACTATAATGAGAGGTTAATTGAAATAATCATATAATGAGAGTTAATATAATATATATCTTTAAAAAAAGAAAGATGAGGATAGATATATAAATAAG
>JACEEZ010012774.1:0-39570 GCA_016584305.1 Chionoecetes opilio
TCCAAATTTGGTATAGGAAGAACCTGATTTAATTTTGGATGAAATCTATTGACAACTGTAGCCATGCAACCAATTGATGAAATATTCGGCCGGAGGTATGCGCTTATACGGGAGTGCATTTTAATATAAATATATATATATATATAAATCTATATTTATATATATATATATATATATTATAATATTTGATGAAATATTCGGGCGGAGGTATGCGCTCTACTGAGTGCCCCCCCCCCCCCCCTAGTTTTATGTGTTATATTACTCATACTATTCCTCCTACCGGTACGTAGAAATTGGTACTTATATACTTATTATAATTTACTATACTATATTACTTTGTATTTATCTATTTGATCTTATTTTCTTAGCTATATGTCAATTATGTATATTTTTTAGCTATTTATGCTTTTTTGGGCATTTTAACATATTTGATATTTTTTTTTTTCATTGACGATTCCACGCAATTAAGGCTCTGATTGTCGATAAAGCAGGTTCAGTGATTCGTTCGCGGGAATGTCTTGGTGTGGATATTGTTACGATTGTAATGATGAAATCATGTATGTGTGTATGCGTGTATGGGTGTTTCCCGTGTATGTGTGTGTCGCGGGGCGCCACAGGGGTGCCCGGGGTTTGTTGTGTGTCGCGGGCACCACAGTGGTGCCCGCGACAGTCTGGCGGGGGACGCGCCGACGTGGCGGAGAGACTCAGACATGCAGTGCTGCCAAGAATGCAGGGAGATTTCCCTGTTTAAGGGAAATTTCAGGTCCCTACAAGAAAACAGGGAAGAAATTTAAAATATAACAAAATATATGGAAATTCAAAAGTTTCCGGAGAATATATAAACTTTTTGTTGTATATATCTCTAAATTACAGAGAGGAGAGAGGAGCCGTATCGTTCTCGCCCCGGTTTTCGCACAGTGTCGGTACGTACGTGTTCTGAGGTCCTATCTCATCAGAGTCTCGGGCCCCCAGTTGCAAGAAGTGGTTCATTTTCCACCCAGTACACGATAGTGAGTGGGGCGCCCCGACCGTCGTGATACTTCATTGAAAAGTTTCATGAACGGCTGATTTTGCCCCCATCGGCATGAGGACCCGACGTCGGGACCCATGGCGAGGTTGGTATGCCGGAGGGGTCACCCACCCTAAGACCAAGACCAGATGCAATAAAAAAACATTGCAATTTGGCGCCAAAGACGGTTCCGGACTCCCCAACTCAGAGAAATGACTTTTTAAAAGGTAAATATCGCATGTGTCTCACCCAAGTTTTTAAAAATTCTGATGTAAATATGCAGTTCTAACCAAATAAATCCCTATTGACCAATACTCTCCGTCATAACGAGAAGGGGGGGGGGGGGTGCGCCCCTCCAGACCCCCTGCTAGTTAAAAAACTAAAACTTGGACTTGTTTTCGTAACCTAACCTTCGCTAGGGGGGTTTTTGTTCCCCCCAGACCCCCCCACTAGTTAACGCACTGAGCCTAGGCATTGTTTTCTTAACAAAAATCGCAAGGGGGATTTCGTTTCCCCCCGCTATTAACTAACCTAACCTAGGCATTGTTTTCTTAACAAAACTCGCAATGGGGGTTTCGTTCCCCCCCAGACCCCCCCCCGCTAGTTAACTAACCTAACCTGGGGGATTGTTTTCTTTAAAAAAACTCGCAAGGGGTTTCGTTCCCCCCCCGCTAGTTAACTAACCTAACCTGGGCATTGTTTTCTTAACAAAACTCGCATGGGGGTTTCGTTCCCCCCCCCCGCTAGTTAACTAACCTAACCTGCATTGTTTTTCTTAACAAAACTCGCATGGGGGGGTTTCGTTCCCCCCCGCTAGTTAACTAACCTAACCTTGGGCATTGTTTTCTTAACAAAACTCGCAAAGGGGGGGTTTTGTTCCCCCCCAGACCCCCCAGCTTGTTAACTAACCTACCCAGGCATTGTTTTCTTAACCTAACCTCGCAAGGGGGTTTTTTTTCCCCCCCCAGACCCCCCCGCTAGTTAACGCACTGAGCCTAGGCATTGTTTTCTTAACAAAACTCGCAGGGGTGTTTCGTTCCCCCCCAGACCCCCGCTAGTAACTAAACCCAACCTAGGCATTGTTTTCTTAACAAACTCGCAAGGGGTTGTTTCGTTCCCCCCCAGACCCCCCCGCTAGTTTAACTAACCTAACCTAGGCATTGTTTTCCCTTTAAAAAAAACTCGCAAGGGGGGTTTCGTTTCCCCCCCAGACCCCCCACTTTTTTAACTAACCTAACCAGGCTTGTTTTCTTTAAACCCAACCTCGCAAGGGGGTTTTTCCCTTTCCCCCCCAACCCCCCCCCGCTAGTTAACGCACTGAGCCTAGGCATTTGTTTTCTTAACAAAACTCGCAAGGGTGTTTCGTTCCCCTCCAGACCCCCCCGCTAGTTAACTAACCTAACCTAGGCATGGTTTTTCTTAACCAAAACTCGCAAGGGGGGTTTTCGTTCCCCCCCAGACCCCCCCCCGCTAGTTAACTAACCTAACCTGGGCATTGTTTCTTAACAAAACTCGCAAGGGGGTTTCGTTCCCCCTGCTAGTTTAACTAACCTAAACCCAGGCATTGTTTTCTTAACAAACTCGCAAGGGGGGTTTCGTTCCCCCCGCTAGTTTAACTAACCTAACCTGGGCAAATTGTTTCCTTAAAAAAACTCGCAAGGGGGGTTTCGTTCCCCCCCCCCAAACCCCCCAGCTTGTTAACTAACCTAACCTAGGCATTGTTTTCTTAACAAAACTCGCAAGGGGGGTTTCGTTCCCCCCCAACCCCCCGCTAGTTAACTAACCTAACCTGGGCATTGTTTTCTTAACAAAACTCGCAAGGGGGGTTTCGTTTCCCCCCCGCTAGTTAACTACCCTAACCTGGGCATTGTTTTCTTTACAAAAATCGCAAGGGTGGTTTCCGGGCCCCCCCCCACCTCCAAGACCCCCCTGCTAGTTAACTAATCTAACCTGGCACTTGTTTTCGTTACCCCAACCTCGCTAGGGGGTTTCGCCCCCCCACCCTCCCAGACCCCCCTGCTAGTTGACTAACCTAACCTGGGCAATTGTTTTCGTAACCTAACCTCGCTAGGGAGTTTCGTACCCCCAGCCAGACCCCCCTTGTGTTATTTTTCATTTCCGACTGCTGTCTGTGTGTCCAAGATTGATGGGGGAAAATGGTAAATAAGCCCTCCGGTCAAAACAGCGGGAGAACACCGATTGGGTTATGTTGAGTTGTTGACTGTCTTGACTTGAGTTCTTTCAACGAGACTACCAAGAAAACAACTGAAAAGTATGAATTAGCTGCTTTTTGGCTTGTAACCGCGTTGATTCTTCATCAGAAATGTATCACATATTGAATATGTTGATTATTGATGTCAAAGGGAAATATTTAATAATACATGATGCTCCTCGATCATCTCGTCGGTAGGGGGTTACCGCCCGACAATTTTTGCCCGATGGGGCCCACGATGGGGATGAAATTGGCGCTGTTCTTGAACCAGAGGTTTTCGGGCATTTCCACGCCGGGACCCTATGGGGAGCACGATAAGACCTTCTTGCAACTGGGCCCAGACTCCCGTGAATGGGCCCCAGACATAACTACGTCACGGTTTGTTTACATCGGTGCATTGTGGGGATAAGGCGGGGTCGCCGCGGGTGGACCTACGAAGGGAAAACTACGGCGATGGAAGAATTTAGAGTTATTTTGCGCGAAAGTGATATTCCAGGTGCAATATTACTGTGCTCTGTTCTCCCTGAGAACACTATAGAGAAGACCTGAGGTAATGGCTGATGTGCAGAGGCTTCTAAACCAAGAAAAGAGAGTCATAACAGCCTCGTCAAAAGGTAAGCAAACTGGTAGTACGTAATGTGTCCCTATCACTTGCTTACTTCTTAATGAACTGCTGTGACTGTTTTCCTGGTTTAGAAGCCTTTGCACATCAACCATCACCTCAGGTCTTCTCTATGTTGTCAGCGAGCACGGAAATACAGCACCTGGAATATCAATTTCGACCAAAACAACTCTAAAAATTTTCATCGTCGTAGTCTTCTCTTTGTAGGTTGTACATATTCACGGTTATGATAGTATTAAAATACCTTATTAATTGAGTTCCTTTTGTTGTCTTTCCCCATAATAAGTAGTGGTACATCATGGTTTAAGTGTTACTTGACGAGCCAATGAATACTATTGGTTACCGGTCATTTCGCCCACACGTCAATTCGCCCACAAGACATTTCGCCCACATGTAAGAGTCAATTCGCCCACTCTTAAGTCAATTCGCCCACACGATGGGTAATGTCACCGTGGTTATGCAACTTGTTTATGGATGGAGTAATAAGATAAATCAAAGCAAAGGTTGGTGATGTTGGTATAGACTCAAGAGTATGGTATCCGGTCATTTCGCCCACATGCCATTTCGCCACACCATGGAGTCATTTCGCCCACACTATGGAGTCTAGGAGCTAGGAGGCTAGGTTATATTTTGTTTAGTGTGTCGAGAACCCCCCCAAACCCCCGCTAGGAGGTTAGCTAGGTTAGTTTTGTGTTTAGGTTAGGTTAGGGTAGGTTGGATTTGGGTAGTTTAGGTTAGATATGGTTAGGGTAGGTTAGGTTAGATTTGGTTAGGTTAGATTTGGTTAGGTTAGGTTAGATTTGGTTAGGTTAGGTTATCGGTGGGTCAAGCCCCCTGCTAGGGTAGGTTAATTTTGGTTAAGTTAGGTTTATTTTGGTTAGGCAATTTTCTCTAGATATAAGGAAATTACCCTAGATATAGGGAATTTTACCCCCTTACACAACTCTTTAATTACGTATTTCTGACGCATAATTTGTTCCCCACCCAAAAACCCCGCATTCCCACAGGTCCCCAAACTTGTTTGGGGGAAGTGGGAGAGTATGGGCAAACACTAGAAATGTACCATAATTTCGCCCAAGGTTACTGGTGGTTCATTCCATTTCTGCCAGAGGAAGATATAGTTACATGACTCCATGACATGGATCGTGTGGGCGAATTGACTTTAGAGTGGGCGAATTGACTCTTACATGTGGGCGAATTGACTCTTACATGTGGGCGAATTGACGTGTGGGCGAAATGACCGGTAACCAAGAGTATTCATTGTCTCGTCAAGTAACACTTAAACCATGATGTACCACTACTTATTATGGGGAAAGACAACAAAAGGAACTCAATTAATAAGGTATTTTAATACTATCATAACCATGAATATGTACAACCTACAAAGAGAAGACTACGACGATGAAAATTTTTCGAGTTGTTTTGGGCGAAATTGATATTCCAGGTGCTATATTTCCGTGCTCGCTGACAACATAGAGAAGACCTGAGGTGATGGTTGATGTGCAAAGGCTTCTAAACCAGGAAAACAATCACAGCAGAGTCTCATTAAGAAGTAAGCAAGTGGTAGGGACACATTACGTACCCACCAGTTGCTTCCCATTTGACGAGGCTCTGTTATGACTCTGTTTTCTTGGTTTAGAAGCCTCTGCACATCAGCCATTACCTCAGGTCTTCTTTATATTGTTGTCAGCGAGAACAGAGCACAGTAATATAGCACCTGGAATATCAATTTCGCGCAAAATAACTCGAAATTCTTCCATCGCCGTACTTTTCCCTTCGTAGGTCCACCCGCGGCGACCCCGCCTTATCCCCACAATGCACCGATGTAAACAAACCGTGACGTAGTTATGGGTAGGGTCCATTCATTCTCAGTTCCCGGTAAAGCTTCCGTACTGATTGACGTTTGGAAGTCTCTGAAGGATTTCTGTTACTGTGTTATTGATCTGACCTGTAGTCATGTCTACTCCTCCAGCCAGAGGTGCACCTAGGAATATTTTTCGGTGAGGGGGGGCAGAAATTTGTATTCGCCACCCTGTACACAGTAAATCCGCCAGATTTATCGCTAGTCACTGGATGGTACATTTTTCCGCCACCGGCTGATGGCCTTTTCAGGCCTGATTTCATATTTCTGCTGCTGAAACAATAGTTTTGGTGCTGTTAAATGCTTGTTCAAGACATTTAGTGAAGCATATGCGCGACCAAATCAAGGTATAGGTGTACACGGTCAGGTGACGCGGTCACATCGCTAGGTAGAACCTGTAATAACTTTTTTTAACTGACTTAGTGTATTCTGATTTCTTACAAGGAAGGAAATTTCGGAGAGCCCCCTGGTTGCGCCACTGCCTCCATACAAGCGTAAACGCCAGGCGTACACTCAAAGATACACTGGTAAATGGAAAAGTGACCCAAATTTTTTTGTTGGCTGATACGAAGGGGTAAAGGCCCTCTGTATTTCCATTGCAAATTGTGCAATTCTGACGGAAAAACTGATATAAAGGTGACAGGGAAATACAGGGCTAAACAGGGAAATGTTTGAAGTGAATAAAGGGAAATTTTAGCAGCTCGATCTGGCAGCACTGCAGACATGGGAGTTAGTCGCCTGAGAAGCTTGGTAGTGCATGGATCAAAGCTCTCCCGCCTCTCGCCCCTCCGCTCTCCGCCTCTTGCCCAGGAATGCTTGAAGAGTTTGCTTGTGCGTGACGAGAAGTGTATATACTCTCCCCCTGTATAACTGTGTGCCTTTCAACTACCATGATGTAATAAATGGTTCAAGGAGACGCATCTTTCCCTTCGCCAGTTTCTGTGACAGTTAGTTGCCTAAGTAAGTAGTCCTCGGACCACCAGACCCACGCCGGACCCAATACAGTGTAAACTGCTCTTGGTAAGTTACGGAAGCGTAACAAGTGGTGTCAGAAGTGGGATAGTTGACCGAGTGTTAGCAGTGAAAGTCGTGGGTTACGTATTGGTGATCCTGGGACGGCAAGATGGCGTCACAGGAACCGGCAGGTTTTGGCGTGGAAGATGCGCGCATGCCAAGTGTTGAAAAGGACAGTGACTCTGGCGAAGAGCAGAAACCCGACGTAATGACACTCCACTCTGGCGAAGAGCAGAAACCCGACGTCATGACACTCCTTACCGCTAAGATGGAAAAAATGAACGCACCGGCCGTACAAGCAAGGGAGGGGGAAGAGAGGACGGAAGAGCGTGCACGTGAGAAAAGAAAGGGGAGGGGGAAAGAAAAGAGGACAACCGAGCAAGAGTCGCGATGAAAAAGGGGCTGGCGGGCCTTTGCAGCGAGAGCCCCAGCAGTATACGGGACGAAAAAACGGATATCGCAAGGAGGAGTGCTGGGGGGGCGGTCGAGCTTGAAAGGAGGGGCTGAGGGGCGGGCCAAAACCGCAGTTTCTTGGGAAGGATTTAAAGGGATTTTCCCAAAAGGTTGGGGTGGCAGGGGCCTTGCACCAGGCGATAATGGATGGAGGGGCATAAGGGCGAGAAGGGCCCGGCCGGGAGTGTGATTTTCGCCCTTACGACCCCAGAGGCTAAGTGTGGCTTTCAGCAAGGACGGGGGGGTGGGGGGGGCCCGGGGCCCTCCCCAAATCCCCCCCCTCGCCGGCGACCTCCCGCATGGCCTCTTTTCTCCCCCCGCCCCCCTCCCCACCCCTTCCCTCCCAAGGGGCCTTTTGGGACCCTGCTACCCTTTAACCGGGCCGCCGCGCCACTCTTTCCCGCACCCTGCCACCCCCCAACCTCCCGCTTCTCCCCTAAAATCACCCTGCTAAAAGTCCCCCCCAGTAGGGGGAAGCCAGAAACCCTTTACGGAAAAAAAAGTGCCGGGGAGGCTTAAAAGGTTTCATTTTTTGAGATCCTAGGGGCAGCCTCAGTTGTGGAGTTGAAGCGGGGGAGTGCTACAACTTGTTCGATTTTTGGCGGGGGGGGGCCTGTGGGGGCCCCTTGGACCCCTGACGCCACGCGGGGGGGGGCGTCATACCAGTGTGTCGGGGACACATTTCAAACGTAAATTCGGACCCCCAAACCAGCAAGCGGAGGTGTCCCGGGCCCCTTTTTGGAAAGGGCAGGGGTGAGGATGCGGGGGGCCTGTCTAACCTGGCGAAAGATTTGGAGTCGTTGGTGCCCGCGTTTATCCAAAGGGCCCGCCGGAGGAAATGGGGGTTTTTTTGGGGCCCGCGACCCATTTTCTTTCCGCCCTCATGACCAGCGGCTGCGGGTTTCCCGGGGAAGGGCAGGCCCCACCCGGGCCCGGACTTTGGGAAGGGGGGCCCTTTTGGCGAGGGCTCGGGGTTTTGGAGCCCTTTTTCTCCTTACGAATTGGTGACTTTAGGGAACCCCCCTTTTCCCCCCGCCGCCGCAGCCCAAAGAGGGGCCGCCCAGGCAGAGGGGAGGGAGAAACAGGCGTTTTCAAGGAACCCTGCGGGGATGGGGCCCGGCCGGTTTCCAAAACCCCGGGGCCAGGTGGGCAGGGGGGGAATGACGGGGGTCGTTGGAAGAGCTGCGCCCTCCCCCCTTCCGCCCTGTGCGGGGGTTGTGGCCAGCCGGGCCACAAAACCCATTTCCTGCGGGAAAACCCAAAGGCCGTGCTAAAAGGGGGGAAAAACCCCGGGGCCGGGCGGGGTGCGGGGGGTTCGCGACCCCCAACACCCCCGGGCCCCCCCCGTGGACAAACCCCGCCGTCCCCCCTTAAAAACCCCCCCCACCCGGGGTCCAGGGGGCCCGTTTAGGGTGGGAAGGGGAAGGCCTTTCCGCCGGGAGGGGAACACGGGAGCGGAGGAAACCGTTTCCCGGGGGGGAGGAAGTATTTGGACTCTAAGGCCCCCTCAGTCCCTACAATAGCTTTGGGAGTCACAGGGCACTGTTTTTCCCCCTAAAAGGGCCCAGTGGGGGGCCCCGCATGGGGGGGGGGGGGGGGCGGGGCCCCGGGGTTCGGGGAGGAAAGCCCCAGGTTCGTCCCCCTTTTTTGGAGGAGCCGTGCCTACGGGGAATGGTTACGGGATTTCAGTGTGAGGCGCGCGTGGATTTCGGGAGGCAAAATTTTTAAAGGGGTTGCGTGGGAGGAAGGGGCCCTTGCTCCCGGTCAGCGCCGGGCCTTGGGGTTCAGTCACCCAACCCCCGGGGTTTGAAGCCGCCCCCCTTTGGCGGGTTTTACAGATTTCTAGTGCATGCTGCAAGGGAAGGACAGAGTGGGGACGTCCCACCATGGGAAGGAAAAACGACAGGACGGGGGTTTTTGTAAAGGGTCGGGACCCCTGGGAGGGGGGGGAGAAACCCGTGACGGGGGCTCCCCAAATTTAATTGGAGGGCCCTTGGCGGGGCGGGGAGGGGGCCCTCTGTGGGGACGGAGGCACAGACGGGGAGGGGGGGGGGGCACGCTCTCGGTAAGTTTTCCCGATGCTTTCACCGGGGAAACCCCGGGGTTTTGGGGCCCGCACTTTCCCTGGTGAGGCCACCACCCCCCCAGGGGGGGGACAGGGGGCCCCGACAACAGCCCCACGCTGAGTGGGCTCCACCCCAAGGGGGAAAGGGGGGGAGCAGCGAGCTGTCAACGGGGAGGGCTACTGGGGGGCTGATTAAGGGGTTTCCTGAAACCCGTGGCGCCCCCCGGGTCGTCCTTGTCACCAAGAAGGAGGGTTTTCAAACCGGTTTTTGTGGACTCCCGGCACTCAACCAGGTGACCCCTCAAGGACTCTTACCCCTGCCCCCGGATAGACGACACCTGAATGCCCAATGGGAAAGGGGGGGCCCCTGGTTCTCCACTCTGGAACCTTTAAGGGCGAGTTATCATCAGGTGGAAAGGTGAAGGAGGACAAAAGGGGGACGGCATTTTCCCTTTGGGCAAGGGGGTTTGGCCCCTTCAACTGATGCCCTTCGGCCTCCCGCCAAAGCCCAGGGGTTTTTTTCGAGCGGCTGATTGGGAAAGGGCCCGAAGGGGGGTAAAGTGGAGGATGCCCCGTTTTAAACCCCGACGGTGCCCGGGTCCGGGGGTACCCTTGGGAAGGGAGCCTCGAGGGGGCTGGAGGAAAGGGGTTTTGGGCCCCCGGAGGAAGCAAACCTTTAAACTCAGCCCCCAAAAAAGTGCACTTTCTCCCGCGAGAAAGGTTTTCCCTTTTTTGGGTTTACTTTTTGGGGGGGAAATGGAGTTCGCACGGTCCGGGGAAGGTTGGGGGCAGTAGAGGACTGGCCCGGGGCCCCACCAAATGTGGCAGAGCTGAGAAGATTCCCCGGCCCGTGTAGTTTAAAACCCGACGGTTCGGGCGGGTGGGGTTCCCCGACCACGCCGTCCGCTCCACCAACTCCCAGGAAGGGGAGCCCCACTCCACTGGGGTAGGCGTGTCCAGGCCTTTTAGAACCTGAAAAGGGCCCTGGGGGAGGCCCTTTCCCTTTTTTGCCTTCCCCGACCGAGCCTTTCCCCTATCGCTCGACACTTGGGCGCCAGGCTGAGGGTAATCGGTTTTCCCTCCTTTTTCCCAGGTCCAAAGGGTGGACAAAAAAAAGTGGTGGCTTACTTCAGTGCCCAAATTTAGAAGCCAGAACGCAACTTTCTTGTGACAAGGGGGAGTTGCTGGCAGTGGGGAAGGAGGGGCCCGAGTCCCCCTTTTCCCCCACTACTTGGGATGGGGCAGAGTTTTACCGTCAGGACGGATCACGCAGCCCTCCGCTGGTTAAAGGGCATTTAAAGGGCCCCCGAGGGGGAGCTAGCCGGTGGTTTTGGGTCGTATGGAGCCAAATATAAAATACCTTTTGGGGAAAAACCCGGGCCCGGGAAAAAATTCATAACAAAGCGACAGTCTCCCCCCCGTGCCCCGGCTGCACGCACTGTGGGGGAGGGGGCCTGACACGGTGTGTAGGGGGTTTTCACGTGCCCCACTGAGGGGTGGGCGAGGCGCCCAAAAACGCTGGAGGAAGACACAGCGTGAGGGTCCTGACCCGGGTCCCGTGGTTCGCTGGATGGAAATTGGGAAAAGAGAGGCCGAGTGGGGGAAAAGGTACACCGGAAAGTCCAGCCCCCAAGTGTCTTTGTGGAACAGTGGGGGCGGCCTTACGAATCGACGCGGGAGGTGCTACAGAGGCGCCGGGGGAAGCTGGCAAAAAGGGGGAAGTAGATGGGGGAAGGGGTTTTAAAACCCCCGGGCCCTTTCGTGAAGAAAAGGGTGCAAAAACGGGCCCCGGGGCACACCAGTGGCCACCAGGGCTTTAAAAAGACGTTATGGGCCCCTCCGGTTTAGCGCTTCTACTGGATTTGGGCCTGCGGCGGGATTTTTGGTGGGGGTGGTGTCGCACCCGTTACACCTGTGCCGCTAAAAAAGGGTCCCCCCCCCAAAGGACGCGGGGCGCCCCTTCAGCTTTAAACCCCGGGAGGAGAACCCCCTGGGGGAGAAAAAATTGGGCGGGGGGGACATTTATGGGGCCCCTTCCCCGCGGAAACCCTGGGGCAAAAAGGTTAAACTGTGTCCTGAGGGGCCTTTTTTTTACCCAAGTTTGGGCCCCAGGTTTATGCCCCTCCCCCCGAAACCCTTAAGGGAAAGACCCGGTTTGGGAGGGGGGTTTTGGGTTTACCAGTTCAACAAACCCCTTTTGGGGGTTCCCGGTGGGGCCACACTCAACCAAGGGAGTGAGTTGAAAATCCCGATTTTTCCGTGAGTGCTGTTAGTGTTGGGCATTCATAAGGGCTAGGGAACCCACGCCCCTGAGGCCGCAAAGTGACGGAAAAGGTGGGGGAGGTTTTTTTAAAACCGGGGGGACCCTGCCCGGGGAAAAATGGCCAAATATTGCGAGGCCCGGGCCCAAAAAAAATTGGGATGAGTGGTTTTCCTTTCCTCCTGATGGCTTAACCCCTCTGCTTCCAAAAAACGAAGTACGGGTTTTCACCCAGCACGACTTCATGTTTTGGGGGAAGAGAAAAAAGGGCTGCCAAATGGACCTGGCCACCGGACGACACCCCGATGGGAAAATGCCGGGCGGTGGAACAGGGAAAACGCCGTGGCGCTGCAGCTGCGTTTTGACAATACCCCCCGAGAGGTGATAATGGCTTCGGGGGGCCCCCCCGGGCATTCGATGTGGGAAGGTACCAACAGCGTGGGCGTGACGCTCAGTCCTCCCGGGTGACAAAGTGGGGGCTCTATAAACCCCCCCCTAGGGAAAAAAGGGCTTTTCTCTCAAGTTGCAAAACCCTTGGGAGGGGGCCATATACTGTTTTTGGAGGTCCTGTCTGATGTTCATTTTCCGATCAGTTCCCCCGGGAACAGGGGAAAAAGGATGCGTGTAGTACACGTCGACCGGGGTTGTATAAATAGCGGGGTGAGGGGCCCTTTACGTGGAGTGGGTTTGAATTGGGTGGGGGGAAGGGAAAAGGAAGAAGAAAACCCCCAGAGTCAAGGCGGCCACCGCGGCAGAGGGAGTGGGGCCCGGGACGGTGTGGGCGTGGGAAGGGGGAGACTTTTTTCCCCCGGGTCGCCCCAAAAAACCCTAACGCCGCCCCCCCCGCTGGCCAAAGGGGATTTCGTTAAGGATAGCGATTTTAGAGGAAGGTTTTTTTAAAATTTCAAATCATCCTTCTTTTTTTTTTTGGGGGGGGGGGTTTTGTTCAAATTTTCTTTGATATTATTTTGATTTGTGGAAAAGTTTTAGTTATAGACGAGGACGTCTTGTATTGTAAGGGAGGGGTAGTGTTACGATTGTAATGATGTAATCATGTATGTGTGTATGTGTGTATGCGTGTATGCGTGTATGGGTGTATGGGTGTATGCGTGTATGTGTGTCGCGGGCGCCACAGTGGTGCCCGCGGTGTGTGTGTCGCGGGCACCACAGTGGTGCTCGCGACAGTCTGGCAGGGACGCGCCGACGGGTTGGAGAGACTCAGACAGTCAGACATGGGAGTTAGCCGCCTGAGAAGCTTGGTAGTGCACGGATCTAAGCTCTCCCGTCTTTCGCCCCTCCGCTCTCCGCCTCTTGCCCAGGAATGCTTGAAGTTTGCTTGTGCGTGACGAGAAGTGTATAAACTCCCCCCCTGTATAACTGTGTGCCTTTCAACTACCATGATGTAATAAATGGTTCAAGGAGACGCATCTTTCCCTTCGCCAGTTTCTGTGACAGTTAGTTGCCTAAGTAAGCTAGTAGTCTTCGGACCACCAGACCCCAAAGGTGGGCATTCCGCAATTTTAGTCCGCAATTCCGCAATTCCGCAACTTGCGGAATGGTAATTCGGTTGCGGAATTGCGCAATTACGGATGCCTGAAAAAATTGCGGAATTGCGAATTGCGGACCGCCAAAATTTTGAAACGCAATCGCAATAACTTGCGGAATGGGTAATTCGGTTGCGGAATTGCGCAATTACGGATGCCTGAAAAAAATGCAGAATTGCGGGTTGCAGACCGCCAAAATTTTGAAACGCAATCGCAATAATTGTGACGGTCACCACCTTCAAAGTGGCAAGTGCCCGCGTGAACATAAGTTCCCACCAAATATTGTGGAGACGACACTGCTAACTGCCAACTTGCCAATTTGTAGCACAGTCACTTAGTTCAGTGCGTGCTGGAACTTGGGTTTGAGAGCGTGTACGCTGGCCGTGGCCGTGTGTGTGATTAGTTGCCAACCTCCACATGCTGAACCAGAAGAAGTGGGAGGAGGAGGAGGAGGAGGAAGAGGAAGATTAGTAGATTACTTAGATTAGTGATTACTAGCCGTAGACTGTGAAGTGTAAAAGTAAAGAAAAAACACTAAAAGGGACAAAGACTTAATTGTGAAGGACAAGTAATAAGTATAGACAGAAACAGAATAGGAATACAGAAGTATTAAACACTAATAAAGAGTCTAGAGACATTTTTTGTTTTAATTGTAGGTGTTTAAGAGTCTAGAGATGTTTAAGAGTCTAGACTCGCAGTGATTCTCACACTGTGCGCCGCGGGAATCCCCTATATATAGGTGCGCCGCGTAATTTTTCATAGATATGGGTATTTTGCGCTTTGAGGTCGCAGTTTTTGTTTTTTATATTGAAGATGGAAAATCGTAAATGAATGAGTTAATATGTAACTAGGCAGGTAGATGCAAGGTCCTTTTGATAATATTATAAGTACTTTGGGTAGATGGATAAAGTAAGAAATAGAGAATAAATAAATAAGTTATTCATGCTTAAAAAAAATACTTCCCGCTTCCACCGCAATACGTGTTGAACGAGTACTGTACACGTACTGTACCAGTCTGAGCCGCAGCCTGCTGGTGTTACTGAGTTACCAACTTACTAGTTTTATCACGCGTTCATGTGAATTGTTTTTAGCGACATATAAAAGGAAAAAGGATGATGAATAGAAACTGATGCATACGTATATCAGTAGGCTTTATGCAAGTTTGACTGTTTGACGTGATTTATGTGAACCCCGATATATAAATAACATGTATAATTTGGCAACACACGCAGGCAAAGCGTTGGGTAGGCACCTCCCGTGGTCAGTGTAGCCGTGAGCCTCAGTAAGTATCGCTGTTGTGGTGTTAATGAGGTCCAAGCTTAAAGAATGGAGAAGTACCTCATTAAAATGCGAAAGTGTACTGAAGGCAATAGCGGTGAAGTCGCAGTTGATCATGAATCAAAACGTAAATATGTCGAAGGCACCGAAGGCGAAGTAACAGTAATAACTGTTGAAAGTGAGTCCTCTCGTCCAGACCCTAGTGTGGAAAGTGAAGAAAGTGAAGTGACATTTTGAAAATGAGCATAGTCGTACAGGTCCGTGGTGGCAAAGTGAAGTGACAGTTGAAAGTGACCGTAGTCGTGCAGGTTCGAGCGGGCAAAGAGAAGTGACAGATGAAAGTGAGTTTTGTCATCCAGGTCTGAGCGTGGTCAAAACGACGACACGTGCCAGCAAAAGTAACCGCAGTAAGTCATTTCGCCTGTATAACGACAGTTAGCTTGGACTTGGGTTCACTTGCTGTGATGATGCAAATGGTCCAAAGCCAAAATGTGTTGTTTGCGGCATTGAGCTATCAAATGAATCTATGACTCCTATGAAAATGAAGAGACATTTAAACAACAAAACATGGTCACCTCTCTCAGAAGCCTATATATTACTTTAAAAGACTCCTGAAAGCAAACAAACAACAAAGGCTTGGGTTGAGAAAAAGGTGAAGGTGGCAGAAAAGGCACAGAAAGCAAGCTATTAGTGGCAGAGCATACAGCAAAACAAATGAAACCCCATTCAATTGCAGTCATACTTCCTTCCAGCTTGCTGTGCTGTGGTGAAAACATTGTTTGGGGATGAGGCTGAAAAGGAAGTGAAAAAAATTCCCCTCTCAGACGACACGATTGGTAGACGAATCAAGGACATGTCGTCTGATATTGAAAAAAGTGTGTTGTGAACTCGTGAAAGGTAAAATGTATGCTTTACAAGCGGATGAATCAACAGACATTGGAGGAAAACCTCAGTTACTAGTGTTCATCAGTTATGTTGCTGATAACAAAATAACTGAACATTTCTTATGCTGCAAAGAACTGATGCAAACCACAGGACAGGAGATATTTTCTACAGTGACAGAATACTTGAAAGAAAAGGACTTGTCATGAAAATTATGTGTAGGAATTTGCACAGATGGCTGTCCATCCATGGTGGGATCGGTAAAAGGTTTTGTGTCCTTAGTCAAGAAGGCGAACCCAGATTTGATTACTACCCATTGTTTCTTGCACCGTGAAGCTCTTGTTGCTAAAACACTCTGACAAGAATTAAAGTTTGTTCTTAATAATGTTGTGAAAATGGTAAACTTTCTTAAAAGCAGACCAAAGCAGTCAAGACTATTTTCCATGCTTTGTGAAGAAATAGGATCTCCTCACGAAGGTCTTCTCCTCCACACAGAAGTCCGGTGGTTATCAAGAGGCAAAGTGTTATCCCGGGTGCATGAACTGAGAGAGGAAATGCTCCTTTTCTTTACCCATGAGGAGAAAACTGAATTCTGCGAATTACTTGCTGATGAAATTTGGAGTGCAAAATTATGCTACTTGGCAGACATATTTGAACATCTGAACAAGGTTAATACAAGTATGCAAGGAAGAAATGAAAATATGGTAACATCTTCTGACAAAATGAAAGCCTTGGTAGAAAAATTAGGCTCTGGAATGAAAGGGTGAGTGAAGGCAAGATTGACATGTTTCAAAAGACTGCTGAAGCTAAATATACAGACATTGTTCCACTCATTAAGAAGCACCTTGAAAGCCTAGGAAGGAACATAGAAAATTATTTCCCAAATATATCTGTTGAAAGTTATGACTGGCTGAAACATCCATTCGTTCACGATCCCTTGAGCAAGCCACAACTTAGCATCCTTGAAGAAGAGGAACTAATCAACATCCGTAATGACCGCACACTAAAACTGCAATATCTGGATATGACATTAGAAAGCTTCTGGATTCAAATGGAAAACGAACACCCACATATATCCAAAAGGGCCCCGAAAAATCTCTTGCAATTTTCACCTGATATCTGTGTGAACTGGGATTCTCAGCCCTCACAAATATAAAAACTAAGAAAAGGAATAAATTGCTGGCTGTTGAAGAGGAAATGAGAGTGTGTCTGTCAACTGTCCCTCCTAACATAGAGCGGATATGCAACTCCAGGCAGGCACACGTGTCCCACTGATCAGGTATGTGATTGTTGTAACATAGTAGTTTATTTACACATTATTTCCTTATGTCCATTCCTGTATATATATATATATATATATATTATATATATATATATATATATATATATATAATATATATATATATATATATATATATATATATATATAGTGAAAATACCTACCTATACCTATATATATATATATATATATATAGCTGCTGCGCCGCCGAAGTCCAAGATATAATCTAGTGCGCCGCCGTCCAGTGAAGTTTGAGAACCTCTGCGAGTCCGACTCTAGAGACATTTTTTGTTTTAATTGTAGGTGTTTTGTTTTAATTGTAGGTGTCAAAATTAGTTTGCGGAATTGCGGAATTGCGATTGCGAAAAGGCCTATCTGAAAAAAATTGTGGAATTGCGATTGCGGACTGGTGCAGGTCGGAATTGCGGAATTGCGATTGCGGAATTGGAAAAAAAATTGCGATGCCCACCTCTGCCAGACCCACGCCGGACCCAATAACAGTGTAAACTGCTCTTGGTAAGTTACGGGGCGTAACATTCCGTTTTATATATATAACATTCCGTTGGTTACCGCCATTTGACGGTGAGCTATCAAGGAATGGGGTCTGGTCAGGGTTGTCCCCTGCTACTGGTAACATGTAACCCAGAACAACCAGCCACATGGTCGGATCGTCGGCGACTAAACCGGCTACCCCACTGGTTCTTCCAGTGAGGAGGGTGTGCTGGACACCCAGATGGACTAAAAATAAGACCATCTTTAAGGGCAGATGAACTCACTATTGAGTCAATGGCCATCCAGCCCCAGCTATGGGTGAAATAGTGGGCAGCCTGGGGAAATCCCTACAGGGGGTTCTGCGTCCCTGGCCACGGTGAGCAGTAAGGCCAAATCCCTGACATAGATTGGTTGGGGGGGGGGGTTTGCAACCCCTCCCTGTAAAAAAAAACGGGGTCTGGTCAGGGTTGTCCCCTGCTACTGGTAACATGTAACCCAGTACAACCAGCCACATGGTCGGATCGTCGGCGACTAAACCGGCTACCCCACTGGTTCTTCCAGTGAGGAGGGTGTGCTGGACACCCAGATGGACTAAAAATAAGACCATCTTTAAGGGCAGATGAACTCACTATTGAGTCAATGGCCATCCAGCCCCAGCTATGGGTGAAATAGTGGGCAGCCTGGGGAAATCCCTACAGGGGGTTCTGCGTCCCTGGCCACGGTGAGCAGTAAGGCCAATCCCTGACATAGATTGGTTGGGGGGGGGGTTTGCAACCCCTCCCTGTAAAAACTAAACTAGCCACAAACATGTTAAGAGGTAGAGGCCGGGGGCGCGGTAATCGCGCCCTCGACCCGGTTTTGCCGGGGGGCCCGACCATGCAGACCCCTCCTATGCCGATGCAGGGGAGGGGTCTGCCTATGACGAGTGCGGGGCAAAGCCCTCGGGAATCCCGCACTCTAAATCAAGTGGTAGGGCCCCCTAGCCCAACTTTTTCTTATGGAGGTGGCCGGGGCAGTGCAGAGGCGGCGCCTGCCCGTCGAATAACTCCTGGGATCAACCTGTGGAGGGTTCTTCGTGTGGGCTCGTGGAACGTTCTGAGCCTCTCAGACGATCATCGACTACCTCTCCTATCGGGCGAGCTCAGTAGGCTGAGGGTGGATATAGTGGGACTCTCTGAGACGAGGAGGCCTGGCAGTGGCGAGACTAGCAGTGGGGGTTACACCTACTACTGGTCCGGCATGAGCAATGGTCACCGTGACAATGGTGACAATGGTTACTCCCCCAGCAATGGGGAGTAGCTATAGGCATCTCCAGCAAACTGCAGCCGTCAGTTGTTGAGGTTACACCGGTTGATGAGCGTATAATGCGGGTGAGGATGAAACACACTCTGGGTTTCATGTCTCTTGTTGCAGTGTACGCTCCTACCGAGATGCGTAAAACTGAAGAGAAGGAGATGTTCTACGCCAAACTCGACTCTGTATTAGACCAGTGTCCTCCTCGGGACACACTCATTGTCTTGGGCGACTTCAATGCTACTACTGGCACTGTGAGAGATGGCTACGAGTTATGTGTTGGTCCCCATGGCTCCGGTACCAGAAACACCAACAGTTCTCTGCTTCTGAACTTTGCAAGGTCCAGAAGGTTGAGAATTGCAGGTTCTTGGTATCAGAGACCAGAGCTGCACCGCTGGACATGGTATAGTAATGCCGGAGGGGTAGCTAAGGAGATCGACCACATCCTCGTTAGCACTCGTTGGAGGATCCTCCAGAACTGCAGGGTTTACCGGAGTGCTGAGTTCTTTGGAACAGATCACAGACTTGTTGTTGCTACACTTAAGCTTCATGCCGAGTCCAGAAGAATCTCAAGAGGTAACCATACTGTGTTTCATCTTGAGAAACTGAAGGACTTGACATGTGCTCATGAGTATGCGGTGGCAGTCTCAGATCGGTTTGATGTGCTCGGTGCCCTCGAGGACCCTGTAGAACTGTGGGATACCTTCAAACGTGAAACTCTACAGGCTGCCAAGGAGTGCATTGGGGAGGAATGGTCATGGTCATGGTCCCGAGGTCAGGGCGTGGTTTTGTCTCGACGGAGACGCTGGAGAAAATCGAGGAGAGTCGCTCTGCCAGGCTGGCTGGGAACCAGGACCAGCACAGGGCTCTGTCACGCCGGACTAGAACCCTCCTGGGGACAGACAAGGAGAGGTATGTCAGGAGTCTCGCTGAGGATGTCGAGGGTCATTTGAACGCTAATGACCTCCGACTCGCCTACCGAGCCCTGAAGAAGCTCCGTTCTAAGTCTCCTTCTCGGGCGAGTGCTATTCGAACAGCAGATGGGCGCCTCGTGTCGGACATGGATGGCAGATGGCTCGTTGGGCTGAGTACTTTGGGCAGTTGTTCAGGGTGGACCCTCCAACTGAGCAGCTTCACACCACTGGATTACAGGCAGTGGATGCCGATCCTCCCATTGACGAAAGCGCACCCTCTCTTGACGAAGTCAGAGAGGCTGTAGCAAAGTTGAGGGGTGGAAGGCAGCTGGTGTTTGTAATATCAGTGCGGAGCTCCTCAAAGCTGGGGTGAGGCCATGATCCACAGGTTGCATGCTGTCCTGACTGCCGTGTGGCAATCAGGTACCATTCCTCCTGACTGGAAAAGGGGGCTGGTCGTCCCTATCTGGAAAGGGAAAGGGACCGTCAGACTGCAACAATTACCGCGGTATTACACTGCTCAGCGTACCAGCAAGGTGCTTGCCCATCTATTGCTGACACGGATTCGCAGCCATCTGGTGAAGCATCAGAGACCTCAGCAGTCTGGGTTCACGCCTGGTAAGTCAACAACGGACCGTATCCTAGCGCTTCGTGTCCTGGTGGAACGCCGACGTGAGTTTCGACAGGGGCTGCTTGCAGCCTATGTTGATCTCAAGAAGGCGTTTGACTCAGTGCATCGTGAGTCACTCTGGATCTTCTGCGACTTCGAGGGATTCCTGCAAGGACTATTGGTTTGATAACTGGTCTGTATTCTGGGACTGAGAGTGCTGTGAAGTGTGGGGCAGGTGTATCCAGCTTCTTTCCTGTGAATACAGGAGTGAGGCAAGGGTGCGTCCTTGCCCCATCACTTTTCAACGCTTGTATGGACTGGGTATTGGACAAGGTTGTAGATCAAGTGATTGTGGAGCATCCGTTGGCAACACCAAGATCACTGATCTTGTTTTTGCCGATGATGCAGTAATCTTTGCTGAGTCGCTGGAGGTCCTGGTGATGGCTCTCGAGGTGCTGCACGAGGAGGCAAAGCCTTTGGGACTTGAGGTTTCCTGGCTCAAGACCAAGGTCCAGGTGTTTGGAGACTTACTAGATGAAGCAGTACAGTCTGTACATGCGCGTGGCGAAAACATTGAGATCTTGGAAAGTTTTACATACCTTGGTAGCGCAGTCCATAATGACGGCGGGTCACGTCAAGAAGTCTTACGGCGGATTGGCATAGCCCACGGTGTGATGGACTCGCTCAGCGGGAGTATTTGGCGTTGTCGGTACCTGTGGCAGGAGGACAAGATCCGGATCTTCAAATCGCTTGTGATCCCTGTCTTACTCTATGGTTGTGAGACGTGGACACTAAATAGTGACTTGAAGAGACGAATCAATGCCTTTGGTAATAAGTGTCTTCGCAGAATCATGGGGTATCGCTGGGATGATTACGTGTCAAATCAGCGATTGCACCGTGAGACTGAATCGAGGCCTATTACCTGCATAGTCCGTCAGCGCCAACTTCGGCTATATGGGCATGTGGCACGCTACCCTGAAACCGATCCTTCCCATCGGGTTGTATCTGTAAGAGACAATCCGGCGTGGAGGAGGCCAAGGGGGCGCCCACAAGGCTCGTGGCTGGGGCAAGTTGATGTTTCTTGTAGAGAGCTGCTTGGTATGGGAAAGGAGCCTGCATGGGAACTCGCGCGTGGTGACCCCCGGGAGTGGCGTCGTAGGGCTATATTCAAGAATGCTCGTCAAATCCCGGCCGGTGGAGATTTTCCACCGTCGTACCTCCACTGGTAACATCTACAAGAACTGCCCCGACTGGTGGATATTTGACAGGCGTACCAACACAAGCGAGCCCAAAGCGGCATCAGTATTTTGACTGTTTTATACATATCTAATACATTTTACTAGTGAAATTTATCATTTCTGACATTAAAATAATAGCTAAGTTAGTGTTCGCCACTTGTCTGAGGCGTTGGTGCAGAAAAAATTGGCCTGAGTGATGCTTGCGAGTACATTTGAACGGCCCGCCGCCACTGCTCCACACAATGGCTGCCCTCCACCCTCCCGCCGCCGCCTGGCTTCCTCACAAGTTCACACACCTATATAAGGCCTCCTGGACCTGATTTTACCTTAATGATGACACGTGTGCATTCACAGTGTATGGCTGTCACTCTCGGTTGTGTTGAAAACTCTCCTGTAATGGTCTGGGAAGAAATACGATGGAATAAGTGGAGAGCGGGGTGAAGGGGGGATGTGCAAGTTGTCGCCAATCAGCTGACTCAAACCTCCACCCCTGAGCTCGACGCGTTGCGTCGTATTTTGATTCTTGTATACCAAAAACCGATACAACGGGTGGAGAAAAATTCTTGAATATGGCCCGTAGGGTGGGCGAGGCGACGCGCCCCCCGGCGTATGCCCCCAATGATTGATTGATATCAAGGAATTAATGTGGATGCAATGGCGGGAGCAAACACCCGCGAGCGATCATGGCTGGCTGACACGCATCTCCACCTGCATCACATTAGCTGGAAAGTGCGAGGAAAAGATGAGGAAAATTTGTTTGTAGTAGTTTGTAGTGTACCTATTTCCAAACGATATTCGAAGTGTATATCGCTAAAAAAAAAAAATATTGGTTTGATGTAAATAATCTATAAAGGATGTGATAAGACTAGTCACAAGTGTGAAACTCAACTGTGGCGCAGGATGCGATTATCATGGCTGTCATTAATATTCATCGTAATAGCACCATTGCTTTTCTATGATATCTTATTTGCATTAGAATTATGACAACTCTTTAATGATCAATGTTATTAAATAGGTATTAAGTGTTATTTCATTAGCATGAATATTTTTCTTTATATTTGCAGTGTAGCTACACATTCAAGATAGACCTCTCGGTATAATAACAAAGATGTTTTTGTCGTCCAAGCATGACAATTAGCGTGCAAGTCACGGGAGAACGCAGTCATCTGATATTGTTATGCTGTGTCTACATGATTGAGTCTATTCATCAATCCCTCAGCCAGGGACACGCATTCACCGTACGTGCCTCAAGGATAATATTGAGTATATATTATCCTTGAGTTACAGTGCTAGGCAATATGCTCACTAGCCTACTCATCATTTACATATATTCCACACGTAAAAAGAAAGTTACAAAATCATACTTTCCATGAAATGTAGAATGAAAAATCAGTGTCAAACATTAATGTGGTATGCGTGTCCACCCATCTCTCCCTCTTTCTCTCTGCGTAAAGACAGCCATCCATCACTTACTGTATTGTGCAATATTTTCCCCCTATCCACGTGTCTCACATGAGCTTCATTAACGTGAGCTTGTCGCTGTACATGCCAATTTGACGACACAACACTATGAAATCCACAATGATATCAGATACCGAGTGGCGTCTGTCCTCACTGCTGTACCGCTTCCTGCCTTTCTGAGTTATGTCATGCGCCGTTCCCTCGTTCCCCTCCAGAGCTACCTACCGAGCCCCCCTTTCCCCTAACTTTTCGTATCTCCCCTTATCCTATCCCTTTTCCTCAGTTCCAAACTCTATAACAACATTTCTGTGTATGTCTACCTACCCTTACTAAGTTATTGGGGCTCCTTCACTCGCTTCTTTTCATCCGCCTCCTCCCTATCGATTCACCAGGGTTTCCACCAGGGTTGTCTGGGTATTTCCACCTTTCGCTTTCATGCCACCTCTTTCCTTTGTATTTATATTCCTTGTTGTTCCATTCTGCCGTATGTTATTTTCAGTGGTTCCCTCCCTTCCTGTTTTTCCAATGTATAATGCTTTCCCTCGACGCTCTCGCCGTTTGAAGGATCTTGTCAGACCTTTTCCGTCCTCTGGATTTTGACTCAGCGTGTCCCTTGTGTTAGCTAGTTGTTGTTTTTATCTCTGTTACTAACATCCGTTTACTACAAATCTCTCTCTCTCTCTCTCTCTCTCAGCTGGTGAGAGATATTGACCGGCGGCACTTTAGTTCTGCGCAGCTGTTATCACTTCACTCCCCCCCCCCCCCCCCCGCGTCCAGAATACAGACGCGCATTGGTATAACTCATTATTTTCATAATGGGTGGCAAGAAAGACCTAACAAAGGAGCAAATTAAAGTTATTGTATCTCTACACAAGGCATAGAGGCCAGTAGAAGAAATATCAAGGACTGTGGATGTTACGAGATGTGTGCATAAGTGGGTGGAGAGTTTCACGGTGGGTTGGCGGTGTCGCGGCAGCCGCGACACCAGAACATTATAAGTGGCCAGGGCGAGGATCTAAAACATCAGCAAGCACCCTAAATGTCATGAAACGTCTAGTGGATGCCCATCCTCAATTAAGAGCAAGAAAAATATTGCGATATGACTTTTACATCCTCGCCCTGGCCACTTTTAATGTTCTGGTGTCGCGGCTGTCTCGACGGTGCAACCCACCGTGAATCTTTCCTCACTTATGCACACATCTCCTCGTAACATCCACAATCCTTGATATTTCTTCCACTGGCCTCTCTGCCTTGTGTAGAGATACAATAACTTTAATTTGCTGCTTTGTTAGGTCTTTCTTGCCACTCATTATGAAAATAATTATAGTTTATACCAATGCGCGTCTGTTCAAATTACTCGCGGGAAGGAAGGCGATACTTTTTAAAATGCTTCGTCTATAATTGACAAGTGGCATCTGAACATTCCTCAACGGTCTTGATGGACTGCTCGTGCCTTAAACAAGCTGCCATATGTAAGATATCTCTCTCGGAAGTCAGTAGGCTGCCATAGAGTACATTTTCTGAATTCCCGTATGGAAGCGCTGTGTTATGATGTCGCGAACAATACTTTGGCGCGCTGTGTACCTACCTTCCAGCAGAGCTCTCCTCCCACAACGACCCCGCCCTTGCACCTCTCTCTATCTCTCTGTTGTTTGCTATTGTATTTTTTATGCCCTCAGTATTTTTTGGTCATGAAATTTAGTCACGTCACGTTGCATTTATTCATATGGGACACACACACAAATAAAAAAAACCCTGGCGATCGCGAGTTCAGCTCGCGTGGGCAAGACTGTGGGTGAATGACAAAAAAAAATGGAGATCGCGAGTCCAGCTCGGCTGAGCAAGATTGTGGGTGAAATGACACACGCGCGCCCGTGTGCGCACATATACACACACGAAGTATATAATATGTATGTACACAACAATTAACGTAATTAGTAGAATTTATCTGTAATTATATGAGGAACACATGCTCCATCATATGATGGATTTTACTTACGTATCAGAGATTGCGGTAGCAATTCCTTTGTAGGGATAGGGTGGTTGAAATGTTTTACCTTTACATAAAGTACAGCAGCAAGTACACAAGGCAAAGGTAAAACCCAGCAAAAAAGAATGTGTCCAGATAGTTCTATCTATCGTAAGAACAGAGCTACGTAGCCTACCCTCTGATTTCTTACTGAAGCTAATTAATTAAGGAAACACCGATCGAAAAAAATCCAAAAAGCGTCTTTTCCTCATCCCTGTTACTCACGAACCACGAAACGGACAAAAACTAATAAGACATCAAAATGTTACTCATATCCTGACGACTTCAAAAAGCGGTCTCAAAATGCCATACGAGGGATGGAAGGCTGGAAACCGAGGTAGCCAAACGAACGAGTGAAATCTATGCAGGCAACTTGCCAGCTTTCAAAGCGGGCAAATTAATGTGTAAAAGAAATGACTGCAACAAGTAATAATACATTTCATTCTAACGTTTTCAAGATGTAGAGATGGAAAAAGGACAGACATGGAAGTTGGAATGGATGAAATATATATTACCCATTCGTGCATTCCACCAGTGACGGGAGCAAGAGAACGACTGTATGTTAGTGGAAGGCAGGCTCTGGAATAGATTTTATCCATTCCAATTCTTGTTTTCTGTCCTCTTTCCATCCCTAAATCTTGAACATTTTAGTAGAATAGAGCATTTTGTTACAATGCTATGACTCTAAAGGATATTATATCTATATATTATGTGCTTACGCATTCAATCCTACAATTTAGAACACAAAGGAAAAACGATGAATGATTCATAACCTGTCACCAGTGGTGCAGTCAAGAAATCAGATGGTTGTACTCGTTAATATATCTCATTTGCATCAACTATGATATATCTCTTAAGTCGGCAAAATGGTTGTGGTTGTCAGTAAAAAAACCAACGGAAATCGTAAAACTAGACGGAAGAAGTGCTAGTGTGACGCCGCCCTTACACCAAGAAGGCCTTGATATTCTAGGTCTTATCTAGGTCGATATTAGGTCTACTATCTGCCGTCGGAACCATGTTTGTTTACAGTCGAAGGAACAGCTGACTAGTAGTGCAGGCGAACGATTGTGTGTGTGTGACGGCTTGCAGTCAGAAAATTGTTAGTTTTAGAAAGTTGCTGAAAAAACTAGACGGAAAGTGCTAGTGTGACACCGCCTTTAATGTTTCAACAGGTAAGGTACGTCTCGGTGCTGAAAACAAGGCACATGGCCATCTTTCCCGTAAAGTCTGCGATGAATATGTAGTGATTGAAAAGGTTTAAATTTTTACTGGGGGTTTTAAGTACTTAGACTTCACTTACCTCTCAATAATTAAATCACCTTCGGGTTGTTTGTTTGAAACTCACTATGAAGCTATCAGTCCAGGACTACATACAGAGTAAACAATAAACACATGGTAAACACCTTATCTATAGTTTATTTACAAGATCTACACATAGCAAAAATAGCACCCCCAACAAGATTTATCCACTCAATCACGCCCTAAATAGCTTTCCTACATACACCTACGATAACCTACTGTCTGGTATTTGGCTGGGGAATAGATATAAGGGGTTATGGATTATGATTATAAGAACCTGTAACCTCGGGCCTGTGGTCCTCGTCGCACACACACGTGGTCGCAGTCTAGCGACTCCCTCCTCGCTCCCAGCTCGCGTCTGCCCCAACCAAACCATCCTTCTCCTCACGGTATGGCTTGCCCTGCGTCTGCTAGCAAGAATCAAGCACCAGACACGCGGGGAACTGGAAGGAGGTGGCAAGAAGTCCCGAAGACGTCCTCGGCTGGGGGAGATGTAGTCGTGGCCGTGACCTGTAACAGAGTGGGGCCGAGGCAGGTCGCCCTGCCTCGACCTGGCTGCTCCAAGATGGCGGCTGGTGGCGAGTTGCCACTTCGGCTCATCTTAAACATATTTTCTATACCCTTTTTCTTATTATGCATGCCTGAATTCCTATCAATCACCACATGCAATTTACCCAGGGTGCTAACGCTAGCGCACCCCACTATTCGTGGGGAGGCAGTTGAGCCTAAAATTCCTCCCACAAACTGGAATCCTTTCCCGCCACCAGAAAAACATTAACTGGCATGCGCCAGCGGGAACAACCGCCTGGCGCCAAGCGCAACTATGGGGACTTGAATGCCTATAAAATGTCTAGCCATTACAGTGATACTGACTGCAATTCTGGGACAAAATTAATGTCTGAATTCCAAAATCCAAATATTGCCAAGTGCCATTCAAGCAATGGTATACATGGAGGGTCAAGTAAAGTGCTACAACTATACCTCTTTACTTTATTACAACCATTATAATATCTAACAACAGCATTTGGAAACTTTTATTACTGCACCAAAGTCCCTACCCATATTTTACTGTTTTTTATTTGATAATATTATAGAACAAACATTTACGAAGATAACGGTATATCATTTATATTGATAAACCATAGGAAGGGAGATGGGGGTGATGTTCGAAAATGGCAGGAATCGCAAAACTGGTCTCCACTGGTCATGGGCGGGTTGGCGCGGGGCACGAGTAGCAAGTCCAGTATAGAGTAATAATAATAATAATAATAATAATAATAATAATAATAATAATAATAATAATAATAATAATAATTTTTATTCTCGCCCGAAGGCATACATACAAAAAACAAAGCGATAAGAACAGGCCAAAGAGTAAACTTAACTACTAGAGCAAAACCAAAAAACAGGAACAAAGTACAGGCACATTAGGGGACATAGTATCAAAGTACATCGAAAGGCATACATGGACACCTGTGCTACCCCACATTCTGCACAAACAGCAGACCCAGCCACCGCTGTTGTATAGGTCCACATACATAGGCCGAGCTCTGCCTGACAGAGGTGATGATGGAGTTCGTAGAGAGCTCCACCCTACTCCTTAAACTGAACACGGAGTGTCGACGGATCACATCCAGATTGTTCACCACGTTCCTAGCGAAAGCCAGGGACGCGCTGCACCACCTGAGCAGCCCCAGAAGCCTCTCAAGGATGTCATTGTGACAGACCTTAAGGCAGTTCATAGTGGCCACCTTGTACCGCGACCACAGCGAGTTGCAGTATATAGAGTAGCAGTGACTCCTGAATAACTCCATCTTCACCTCTCTGCTACAGTAGGAGAATTTCCTCTGTAGAGTATTTCCCACAACAAGAAGCTTGATGGTCTGCTTGATGATACCATCACCATCAGTCATGTCGTGGGATATAACATGGCCTAGGTATGCGAATCTATCCACAAAAGTGAGGGCAGACCCACCGAGCCATGCTGTTTTCAGGTAATTCACCTGCGCGCGTGCCGGTGATACTACCATGCACTCTGTCTAGTGGTATTGTAGGCAATGTCATGCTTGGCAGCACACACCTGACACACATTGATAAGGTCCTGCAACGCATCCGCAGTGGGTGCGAGCAGTACCATATCATCAGCATAGCTCAGTGAGTTGATGCACCCATCATGTATGTGGCAGCCGATACCTGTATCACGAAGGTTGGCACTGAGTTCATCCGTGTACACATTGTACAGGTAGGGAGATAAAATCCCCCCCTGCCGAATACCATTGGCAGTACTAAAGGACAGCGAGAAGGAATTACCCCACTTAACAGTAAATTCCTGGAGTGTACCAGTACATTAATAAATTAACAATGTACCCAGGTGTACCCCTGACGAGAAGTTTATGAAAGAGCTTCCAGTAATTCACTCTGTCAAACGCCTTTCTGGCATCCAGGAAACACAGAGTAGTCTTTGACTAGAGCAAAACAAAAAATACATAATATAAGCACATTAGGGGACATAGTATCAAAAGTGCATAGAAATAGACTTTGTAAGGACAAATGCGGACAAACTTCTCAGAGCAATGAGACAGCAACACTGTTGAGCTTGTGCCAACAAGGTAATTGTCCCAAAAACAAAAATGAAGCACACAAATTCTTACATTCCTATTATGGGTGCTGTAAGCCCTTAAAAGGCTTGTATAAAAGACTAAACAAATTTTGTTTCTTCTTTTTTACATTTGTCATTAAACACAAAATGTAACAAGCTTCGTTTGAAGCTTTCATTCCTCAATTTCTCACCGTTTACTGATGAAAATACACTTTTATTTACTCAGAAAACATGATTATTAGTTGATTAAATCTCAAATGGTGAGGGAAGTAAGACATTTCCCAGGGTTGATCCTGTTCATCAGGGTGTATATGATAGCTGTAAGAAATTTCCTCCGAGTAGAGAAGACCGAGGAGACACCCACAGGCATGTTAGTGGAGGAGCTGATTCATTTTAGAACTTTCCCAAAATTTGAAGTTTTCCTGGAGGATCACCTTAAGAATGGAGTCAGAATGTGTACGAAGAAACAGGTCCCCAACTATACCGTATATATATATATATATATATATATATATATATATATATATATATATATATATATATATATATATATATATATATATATATATATATATATATATATATATAAATATATATATATATATATATATATATATATATATATATATATATATATATATATACCGTATTTTACGGCTTATAAGACGCTACATCTTGGAAGACGCACCCAGATTTTGGAAAGAAATTTCTAAGAAAAAATATAAAAAAACAGACCACCAAAACTGTTGTCAGATATACAGTCATTTTCACACAAGAACACACTCACTATTCATTATCTTCATTCAGCACTGCTCATCAGCCATTTTTATTTTCTAGCTTGTATGCGATAGTATAAGTAGAATCGTTATGTTGGCTAGCTGAACATGTACACGCAGGTCGGACGGCGGCCGCAGGAGTGAAAACAAACCCGACTACGGCGGTGTGCAGCTGCGTGCCTCCCTGGCGTGCCGATCAGCTGAGTCTAGCTTTGTCGTCCTGAGTGTAAACACCTCTCGTCCTCCCGTGATCACTACGTTGCCTGCCTCCTGTGCCTCACCAC
Source organism: Chionoecetes opilio (assembly GCA_016584305.1). Lineage (NCBI taxonomy): Eukaryota > Metazoa > Arthropoda > Malacostraca > Decapoda > Majidae > Chionoecetes > Chionoecetes opilio. Next base: position 29,475 of record JACEEZ010012774.1, read on the forward strand.
GTATTGTTTGAATTTTACTGTATGCGTGTAGTATTTGTGATGGCTGCATGTACATGTATAAGTATACAAACTTTCATTTAATGTAACAAACAAAGTTCCTTATACACGGAATGGCTGTTGGCGCCAATCTGCCGAGGCGGAATGGCTCCGGCCAGTACCGCAGTAAATAGCACAGCGTGAAGACAGATTAGTTGATTTGAATGTCTTATGGTATTTGAAATACTTGTAACAGATAAGTACTGAGGTTACATCATATACGAGGCTGAATTGAATAGCTACCTAAGCTAACCTCCTACAACATTCGTCTAGGAAGACGCATGAGTATTTTTCAGTGTATTTTCTTTGGAAAAAATTGCGTCTCATAAGTCGTAAAATACAGTATATATATATATATATATATATATATATATTATATATATATATATAATATATATATATATATATAGTATATATATATATATATAAATAAAAATATATATACGTATATATATATATATATATATATATATATATATATACTATATTATATATATATATATATATATATATATATATATATATATATATATATATATATATATATATATATATATATATATATATAATATACACTCACATCAATGCAGTTACTGTATTACCCCTTCATAGTGTTATGATGAAGGCAGAAAATAATTTGTGCATATTTTTCTAATATCTGTCCCAAATGTTGTAATTTCACACTCACCTCTGAAATGTTCTAGGTGGCCTTTACCTGACTCTCAGCAGGATTGGGGCAGAAATAAGGAGAAGAAACAAAAAAATGTCTAAATGGACCGGAGTGGAGGCAGGGTTGCATAGCTCTGTGTTGCAGTAGCAGGTCTTGAGCAGCACCTCATCCTTGTTATCCGGAACACACTGGGACTCCTTGGTTTCGTTGATGCAACCTCGAATCTCATCACCACCTGAAAAAAAAATATTTACTTACAGTAGATATTATGATATATGATATCAATAGACCATATGTGTTTTTACACATATGTACGTGTGGCTGTATGTTAGAAAGCCACCAGCATCTCATAATATAATTTGCCTTCTCTGTTAGTGATGAGCATGGTAGAAGTAATGCATGCACTCCCTTTCTCTCAGGCATATAGAAGAGTTGCAAACACCATCACTCATATCCAATAAGGGAGACAAAGCACGGCCTGTTTTTTTCTTTATGTATATCTAACTGACATGTATTCAGTAAATTTTCATTGGTGTTCCTGCCTGTCAAACATGTCGTCTTATAGTTGAACAAGAGTAAATGTGTCTCTAAAGATGTTTTTCAGTAATAAGGAAAATAAACTTTTATTTTCTTCTCTCTCTCTCTCTCTCTCTCTCTCTCTCTCTCTCTCTCTCTCTCTCTCTCTCTCTCTCTCTCTCTCTCTCTCTCTCTCTCTCTCTCTCTCTCTCTCTCTCTCTCTCTCTCTCTCTCTCTCTCTCTCTCAATATCATATGTAATTAACCATATAACCAGTCCTGAGACAAGGGGCATAGAATATTACTGATAATGATCATGCTACAAACAAGCAATAAGTAGGATCAGTGGCGGCTCGTGATAAAATACAATGGGACTGCAAACTTCACACAATAGTAGGATATACAAATTTTACCTATCTCAGGTATGATTTGTAGTTGATGTTCACAGATTTCAGGGCATGGTAGTAGTGGTGGTGGTAGAAGGGATGGTGGGGGTGGTAGTAGTATTGGCAGTAGAGGGGATGGCTGAGGTGGCGATAGTAGAATTACAGTATTACTTGAAAATAAAGTCGGTACCGCTTGATTTCAGTCTTTTCATTTAATGTCAGCTGGGATAAGTTGATGTTTTGCAAATACTTCACTTGATTTTCCATCGTCATAGGGTAATTAAAGAAAGCACGATTTAACCCCACCGTCCACACGCACTGTAAACACGAGAGGGACGAGACTCAGCTGCCTCGGCTGCAGCTCTTTGTCTTCACAAGTGGCGCGGCGGCAGCGCAGACATGAATCGTACAGCAAATATGAAAGTAACTTACATTTAGGTCTGGTTTTAATGAAAATTCACTTAGTAACGTATTGAAAATAACATATGATGACTTTTTATCATGATATATTTGTTGGTAGTGTATCAATTCTGCTGTGTCTCTAAAGGCATCATACACCTGGCAGTGAGTGTCTGGGGGTGTTGCAGCCAGTGGCGTCACCGCGGGGGGGCTAAGGGGGACTTAGCCCCCCCAAGTCAAGGACTCAGCCCCCCCAAAATTGCTGCTAGTAGCCTGCTACCCAAAAACAATAAAAAGGAATATTTATCCAATTTTCCATGCCAGAACAAAACCTTATTTTTCACACTTTTATAGAAAAATTGGTTTGATGTTTCATTTAAATGTTGAAATATGTTTGCTAACAAACCTTGAAATTACTAAGTATATTGTATTATAGAGATATTCTATAGATACAAGTGATAATCCTGATATACCCACACCTGTTATGGAACAGGTGCAGGATCTAGCCACAAAGCCTGAAGAAGGACCCACGCAGCCGAGACTTAAAGTGTATCCTAAAGTACAGTCTGGTTCTCAGACCAGGTCTTTCCAATATGAGTGGTATAAAAGGTATGAGTGGCTTGAATACTCTGTGACAAGTGACCGAGTTTATTGTTTTCCATGTAGGTTTTTTGGCGGTAATGTTGGTCACAAAGAAATAACATTCACCAACGAAGGTTTTAGGTCCTGGAAAAAAATGCATGTAAAAGCAACAAAGCACGGAGAATCCACGTATCATGTACATGCAGTGGAAAAATGGCTCAACTTTAAGATTTCACAGCTGCATGGTAGCGTTCATCAGAAACTCGATAGCCAACACAAACAGCAGGTTCTGGATAACAGAGACTATATTAAAACACTCTTAAACAGTGTCATTACAGCAGCTAAAACTAACATGGCATTCAGGGGTCATGATGAATCTGAAAGTTCATTAAATAAGGGTGTCTTTCTAGAGATCTTTGACTTGGTAAGCAAGGAGTCTGAAAAGTTTCGTAACTTCGTAAAAAAGGTTCCAAGAAATGCCAAATATATATCAGGTTTCAGTCAGAATTCTCTTTTGCAAGCTGTTGCTGACTGTGTGAGTGATACTATAGTCAAAGAAGCCATATCAGCACCCTTTTTTGCAGTAATAGCAGATGAAACTAGGGATGTCAGTATTACTGAGCAACTCAGTGTGTGTATTAGGTATGTGTTGGATGAAACCGTACATGAGAGATTCATAGGATTTATTGCTTTAAAGGATCTTGATGCTGATTCTCTGGCTACTGCTTTGTTGGAGAAACTTGGGGAATTAAATATCAGTAAATTGATAGCGCAGTGTTATGATACTGCATCAGTAATGAGTGGCAGAATCAGTGGTGTGCAGGCACTGATTAGAGAATCAGCCAAAAATCCATATTTTTATGTCCCTTGCTCTACACACAGATTACAGCTGGTGATAACCCACACTGCTGGTTGCTTATCAGAGGTAGCCGAGTTTTTTTTAACTTGATTTCATGCCTGATAAACTTCATCCGTAGTTCAACCTTACGCCATGACATCTTTCTAGACTTCCAAAGGGACAGGAAATTGCCAGTTCTTGAGCTTCCCAAAGTGTGCCAGCACAAATGGGAATACAAACAAAACCCCCTTAAGGTAATTTTAAAAGGGTATGGATCCTGACAGAAACTCTTGAATTTTTTTGTCTACCCATGGACGCTTGGGTTTACCCGTGGGAGCCAGGGTAAGGCAAAGTGGGAGGCGGGGTTTTAACACAGGACGGGAGGCAGGTTAACAAAAGTGGAGGCAGGTTAAGGCAGGGGTGGCAGGGTAACACGGGACGGGAGGCGGGTTTTAACACAGGCGGAGGCGGTTAAACACAGGATGGGAGGCGGGGTTAAGCAGGGGGCCGGGGTTTTAAGGCAGGGGGAGGCGGGGTTTTAAAACACAGGACGGGAGGCGGGTTTAAACACAGTGGTATGCAGGTTTTAAAAGGCGTGGTGCCGGGGTGGGCAGGGGGAGGCAGTTAAAATCGGCTTTTGTTACTTTATCAGGGCGTACTTTATTGTTTAACTACAGTATCCCATGTACCATTTTTTTGTGCAAAAGGGAAATACCTTAAATTTAATTGAAAGTTTTATATATTATTTTTTTTTTCATTATAAAAGATAAACCTTATGAGAAACAAACCCAAAACATACAGTGCAATGGGCCCCGGGACATAACTACGTCAGGGTTTTGTTTACATCGGGCCCTTTGGGGGGGAAAAAGGCGGGGTCCCCCGCGGGGGGGGAAACCCACGAAGGGAAAACTAGGCGTGGAAAAATTTTTCGAGTTTTTTTTGCGCGAAATTGATATTCCGGGTGCTATATTGTCTCTGTTTCGTGACAACCTATAGAGAAGCCCTGAGGTAATGGCTGATGTGCAGGGCTTCTAAACCAAAGAAACAGAGTCAAAACAGGCCTCGCAAAAGGTAACCCAACGGAGTACGTAAGGGTGCCCCCTATATTGTTACTTTTAAAGGGGAACTCTGCTGTGACTTTTTTTCGGTTTAGAAAGCCTCTGCACATCAACCACACCCAGGTTTCTCTATGTTGTCAGCGAGCAGGGAAAAATTACACTTGGAATATAAAATTCGCCCCAAAAAACTCAAAATTTTTTTCAGTGTAGTCTTCTCTTTGTGGGTTTTGACATTTTCAGGGTTTTAAAGTTTTAAAATACCTTAAAAATTGAGTTCCTTTTGTTGTTTTTTTCCATAATAAGAGGGTATTATTTAGTGTTTCCCCAACCCCCCCCTCCCCCAAAAAACAAGTTGGGGCCCGGGGGGGGGAATGCGGGATTTTTGGGGGGGGGTACAAATATGCGTCGCAACCACATAGTTTTGATTTAGGGGTTTGAAAAATTTCCTAGATCGGGGGAAAAAAAATTCTTTGGATTTTTTGAGTCCAGAGAGGGTGGAAACCTGACGATCCTCACAGAATGATGACCGAAGTGTCGAGAACACCCCCAAACCCCCCGAGGGGGTTTTTAGGGTTATATTTTGGTTAGGTTAAGGTGGGTTTATTTGGTTAGGTTATTTTTGGTTAGATTTATTTTTGGTTAGTTTTGGTTGGGTTTAAATTTGGGGTTGGGAAAATTTTTTTATTTGGTTTTAGGTTAGGTTAATTTTGGTTAGGCAAATTTCTCTAGATATAAGGTAATTCCCCCAGATCTAGGGAATTTTTTCCCCCCCATACACAATTTTTAAAATTTAAGTGTTTCCGACGCATAATTTGTTCCCCACCCGGAAAACCCCCGTTTTCCCACAGGTCCCCAAAAATTTTTTGGGAACTTGGGGGAATGGGAGAGTAGGGCAAACACTATAATTTTATATGGGGGGGTTTAAATTTAATGTGGGGTTTTCTGTTTGGGGGGGAACAAATTATGCGTCGGAAACACATAATTTAAGATTGTGTATGGGTGGTAAAATTTCCTGGATCTGGGGGTAATTACCTTATATCAAAGAAAAATTTTGCCAAACCCAAAATTAACCTAACCTAACCAAATTACCTAAGCTAACCTAACCAAATCAAATCAAACCAAACAACCAAATCTAACTGCCTAACCTAACCAAATTAACCAACCTTCTACGGGGGGTTGGGGTGTTCTCGACACTTCGGCACTTTCTGTGGGATCGTCGGGTTTCCAATTTCGGACTCAGAAAAATCCAATGAATTTTCCCTAGATCTAGGCAATTTTTAAAACCCCCCTAACCAAAAAAAAAAACTATGTGATTGCGACGCTATTTTGTACCCCGCCAAAAAGCCCAAAATTCCCCCACCCCCCCCGCATTCCCCCCAGCAGGTCCCAAACTTTTTTTGGGGAGAGGGGGAGTATGGGCAAACGTTTTCACAGAAAAAATATCGGGGAATTTTTCCCCTATACACAACTCTTAAATTATGGTTTCCAACGCATAAAATTTTTTCCCCACCCGAAAACCCCCCATTCCCACAGGTCCCCCCAAAATTTTTTGGGGGAAGTGGGAGAGTAGAGCAAACACTAAATTTTACCAAATTCCCTAGATCTAGGTAATTACCCTTTTATCTAGAGAAATTTGCCCACCAAAAAATAAACTAACCTAAAAAAAAAAAAAAAATAAGAAACCTAAAAAAAAAAAAAACAAAAAAAAAACTAACCCCAAAACCCAAAAAAACCCCCAGCGGGGGGGGGGGGGGGGGGTTTTGAAACCTTAAAGGAACCCTGGACCAAAAAAAACCAAGTTTTCCCAAACCCCAATTTTCAAAACCCCTACCAAAAAAATATTTACCTAACCCCCCCCAAAAAAAACCCTTTCCCCAGGCCCAAATTTGTTTTGGGGGGATGGGGGAGTAGGGCCAAAAACCCCGAAAATCCTATTTTTTAGAAAAGACAAAAAGGAACTCAAAAATTGGATTTTAAAAATTTATAAATAAAAAAACCATGAAAAATGTATACAAAACCTACAAAGAGAAGACTACGACGATGAAAAAAAATTTGAGTTGTTTTGGCAAATTTATATTCCAGGGGCTATATTTCCGGCTCCTGACAACATGGAAGACCTGAGGTGATGGTTGATGGCAGAGGGTTCTAAAAAGGAAAACAGTACAGAGAGCTCATTTAAAAAGTAAGCAAGTGGTAGGGACACGTTTGTACCTACCAGTTGCTTACCTTTTGACGGGGCTCTGTTATGACTCTGTTTTCTTGGTTTTAGAAGCCTCTGCACATCAGCCATTACCTCAGGTCTTCTCTATAGTGTTGTCAGCGAGAACAGTGCCCCAGTAATATAGCACCTGGAATATCAATTTCGCGCAAAAATAACTCGAAATTCTTCCATCGCCGTAGTTTTCCCTTCGTAGGTCCACCCGCGGCGACCCCGCCTTTTTCCCCACAATGCACCGATGTAAACAAACCGTGACGTAGTTTTATGGGTAGGTCCATTCCTTTGTGTTTGTTAGTGGAGAGAGAAAAATGGTAATTTTTGTTATTTTGTATAAACAGAAGAAAAATTTTCTTCAAATTATCAAATTTAGTTAATATGGTATGATGCATGGTATAACTCTATTAATTTATGTGTCTTGTAATTAAAGCTTAATTCCACTTTCTTCTCTTTTTGGGCCTCAAAATTACCCTGGAATTTGATTCATTTTCAAAATTACCCTCCGACCCCCCCCCTTGGATAGGCTCGCTGCGCTCACCCATCACCACCCCGGGGCTAAAGCCCCCCCCCAATTTTTTTTTCCTGGTGACGCCACTGGTTGCAGCTCTGCAGCCCTATGCCACGAGCCGCCACTGAGTATTATAATTACAAATGTGTTTACAAGTGTGGTTACAGACTCACCGAGCTCGGGGACAGAAGAGAAGCAGGAACCCTTGCAGTCACTGGATCTGACACAGTCACCGGTACAATTGTAGCACTCTCGAGCCTCTCCTGTAGGGGGGAGAAAAGGTTCAGATACAGTAAACCCTTTTGTTTGGCTCATAAATAGTACTGAAAATGTCTTACTAAACCCAGAATTGCCATACTCAAAGACGATCAGGTAGATACAAATATGCCGAATCGGTACCGAGGGGAAAGTCAAAGTAAGGGCATAGTATTATATTATAGTTACTTCTACCTAGTACATGCAAGGCCTCAACCAGGGTCTTTTAGAGATATCTAATAAAAGACCCTGCGCTCCACAATACTTGCCACCACAATCACTCACCTACGCAGATCACCGCCACAAGCACCACCATCGCCCTCACTGCTGTCCCCATGCTGTCACGAATCACCCACTCTGCTGGGAGAACAAAATATTTATTATAATAGACTATAATATTATACATTCTGCACGTGAAGTTTTGCAATCTTATACATGTAGTAACTAGCTAAAAGAAAGTACAATAATTATAATGCTACACAAGGGGTGATTGATAAGTTATTGTCCCGAGATACAAAATGAGTTATTGTCCCTAGACATTTATAATTTTTTGAAATTAATAATTTTATAATTATAATTATATATATTTTTTGTTTTCATGGATGGGAATGAAAGGTGGATGTAGCTAGGTAGTGTTAAGTAACAGGAACTACCTCGTGTAGGTCTCACGGCCTCTTCCGTAGCTGCCTTATTTTCTTATGTGCTTATGTTCTTATAAGTTATAACTCACTTGACATGTATATTTCAACTTTGAAGGATTAACACAAGACATTTAAAGTTTAATAACCGTATTTTTTTACTATTTCAGATTATTGAACTACATATGAGTGAGCAGTTTTTTTTTTTTATATAATGGTGAAGCTCGGTCATCGTGCCGCCTTCGCCTTCCCCACCGCCTTCCGCCACCTCCCTAGCCAGGCGTTGGGGAAGGCAGGGCGGTGGGAGGAGCAAGGACACGGCGGGGAGGCGGGGGCTCATCGCCAAGGACAATGGACGTCTGCGTGACCCTTCTTTAGACATTACCACGCCAACAACCACTAAAGGTATTGACCCAACATACACGTGTAGACAGGGGCGTAGTTAGGCCTGGGCATTGGGGGCTGTAGCCCCGAATGTTTTATGAATAGCCCTGGATCTCAAATACTTTTTTTTTTCTTTTTTTTTCCTCACAAAAATAAGATAAGCCCTGACTGGGGCCAACATAAAATTATAGTAAAAAACAAGATATTTGGTTAGATGTTACTTAGCGTATGCTGATGGCAATGGCATCCTTTTTTCCGAAGTGCTTTTTCAACTCAGATTGTCTTAATTTTATTTTTATTTCATGTTTCGAAACGTATCCTAAGGAAATTACCGGAGACATAGACCACTGTATACCTGGACTGTTCACGTGACAATGTTTTGAATTGCGGGGCTGCATAGGGGCCCACGGTGGACCCTCCAACTGAGCAGCTTCACACCACTGGGTTACAGGCAGTGGATGCCGATCCTCCCATTGACGAAAGCGCACCCTCTCTTGACGAAGTCAGAGAGGCTGTAGCAAAGTTGAAGGGTGGAAAGGCAGCTGGTGTTTGCAATATCAGTGCGGAGCTCCTCAAAGCTGGGGGTGAGGCCATGATCCGCGGGTTGCATGCTGTCCTGACTGCCGTGTGGCAATCAGGTACCATTCCTCCTGACTGGAAAAGGGGGCTGGTCGTCCCTATCTGGAAAGGGAAAGGGGACCGTCAGGACTGCAACAATTACCGCGGTATTACACTGCTCAGCGTACCAGGCAAGGTGCTTGCCCATCTATTGCTGACACGAATTCGCAGTCATCTGGTGAAGCATCAGAGACCTCAGCAGTCTGGGTTCACGCCTGGTAAGTCAACAACGGACCGTATCCTAGCGCTTCGTGTCCTGGTGGAACGCCGACGTGAGTTTCGACAGGGGATGCTTGCAGCCTATGTTGATCTCAAGAAGGCGTTTAACTCAGTGCATCGTGAGTCACTCTGGGATCTTCTGCGACTTCGAGGGATTCCTGCAAGGACTATTGGTTTGATAACTGGTCTGTATTCTGGGACTGAGAGTGCTGTGAAGTGTGGGGCAGGTGTATCCAGCTTCTTTCCTGTGAATACAGGAGTGAGGCAAGGGTGCGTCCTTGCCCCATCACTTTTCAACGCTTGTATGGACTGGGTATTGGACAAGGTTGTAGATCAAAGTGATTGTGGAGCATCCATCGGCAACACCAAGATCACTGATCTTGTTTTTGCCGATGATGCAGTAATCTTTGCTGAGTCGCTGGAGGTCCTGGTGATGGCTCTCGAGGCGCTGCACGAGGAGGCAAAGCCTTTGGGACTTGAGGTCTCCTGGCTCAAGACCAAGGTCCAGGTATTTGGAGACTTACTAGATGAAGCAGTACAGTCTGTTCATGCGTGTGGCGAGGACATTGAGATCTTGGAAAGTTTTACATACCTTGGTAGCGCAGTCCATAATGACGGCGGGTCACGTCAAGAAGTCTTACGGCGGATTGGCATAGCCCACGGTGTTATGGACTCGCTCAGCGGGAGTATTTGGCGTTGTCGGTACCTGTGCAGGAGGACAAAGATCCGGATCTTCAAGTCGCTTGTGATCCCTGTCTTACTCTATGGTTGTAGA
>JACEEZ010012775.1:0-17205 GCA_016584305.1 Chionoecetes opilio
TTTTTAATTCAAAAATTAAATGGAAAATTAATGATGGGGTTTTAATAAAGTGAGGCTATTTTTCATCGTGTATCAATGCAGTGAGGTAAAGGATTTAAAAAGGGCAAATTAAAAAATTTTAAAACTTACTTTCAGTCTGACAGCCGCCATCTTTTTCTTCTTTTTGTGCCTTAACGTTAGTATCGCTTCATATCCTTTTCCACTTCGTCCCTTTCGTTAACAAACTTTTTAACTCTTCCCTGTTTATTTCACCGGGGAAGAATTTTGACAGTTTTAACCTTTAAAATTTATCTCCAAATTCATTGTCTTTTGTGTGTTCTGATCCCCTAACCTGCTTTAGGAACACTTTGGTGGGGTTTACAATCTTTCAGTTTCTTTCCCGTCCCCAACAGCCCAAACACCGACACGGGGGCCCCGTCTTTCGCTCTAGTCTCCTGTCCCCCCTCTCTGCTATGTTACTTTGATGCATAACCCTTTTTCCTCTGACTCCTATATTGTTGCATTCCACAATGACATTTCTAATTTTCTTTCTCTCCCCCCTCACACAATTCTGGTTCTCCATTTCCCTGTTCCTTCCTTTGATTTCCCAAGGTCCCTGTTCTTGCTTTATAGAGAAACTTATCCCCCATCCCTAAGCCAGGTCCCCCCCTTTTGGTTTCTGTTTCCACCGTACCAATGAAACTTTTGTTTCCGGGCCTTTTGTCTTGTCGTGAAGGCTGGGTCACAGCCTCTAGTCCCCCCGAAGGTGCGGGTTTAAAAAGAATCCAGGATAGATCCTGTCTTGGCCAACTTCTGTGGGAAGGTCCTGGTGTCTTGGGTTTTTAAAGGCCACCGGGATCTGGAAGCCCCCAGAGGTGGGCTAGAGTTGGTCTGCGGAGGAGGAGGGGATATTGATTGGAGGAGTGCCTCGGGGGGAGTGGTGGCGGGACATTGCAGGGGAGGTTTCGGGTGTGTCCAGGTATGGGGGGGCACCAGGGGCAGTGGGGGTCATCAGTCATCCCCATTTGTGTAGAGGGCTTGAGGCGGGTGTGGCCAATCCTTAGTTGGGGCGCGGTTCCAGGGCAGGTGGGGAGTGGGTCCCCCAGGGGTTCGGGTTGTCGTATACTCCAAGTGAATGTACGTAAGGCGTCAGTCGCTCGTGCCCCATTTGTCGGTTGCACGTATCTAAAGGTTTCAGTGATCAGTCAGGTCTGTGGTATGTCTATGGGAGAGGGGAGGGAGGTGCCTCTGCTGCACCCTGTCGCCAAAAGTGTTGCCCCTGACCCCAATGTGGGAGGGCACCCATGAAGGGGGATACATCCCAGAGGGGGAAATAAGTAAAGCAAGAGGGTGGGGGGAAAAAACAAAGGGCTGGTGATGTGGGGGCGGGAGTCGGAAAATTTGGAGGGCTGTGAGGGAGTCTGAAAATGGTTACGCACAGGAGGGGGACGGTGGTGGCATTTTTGATGCCCTCCCTAGGCAAAAGTTCTGCCGGGGGATGGGGCAGTGGGGGCAACCTCCGGGGGTGGCAAGAGACCTGGCCGGGATGAACTTCCCGCACCACGGAGGAGGGGCGGAGGGGGGAGCCGTCGGTGAAATGGGGGGGGATTTAGTAGGGGTGTGTAGGGGGGAGTAAAAAAGGTACCTGCCCTCAATGGCAGGCCCCCTTGGACCATGGTTTAGGGGGTTTTTAAGGGACAGAGAAATTAAGGAGAGAGGAAACCAAGGGGCCCCGGGAGAGGTCTTCCCAGAGGTGAAAGGGGGGGGGATCCCCGGATAGAAGCAAGAGGAGGGGGCCCGCTCAAAACAAAAGGTGTGTGGGCTTGATCGGCACCCGAAGTGGTTCCCTACCGTGTGGAGGAGGAGGGAGTGGAGGGCATGGCAGCTAGGGAGGAGGCAATTTGGTTGGGTGCGGACAAGGGGGGGTGGAGCGGGGGTGTGACAGGGAGGAGAGGGAATTCCGCCTAAAGGGGCTGTGACGGGGGGAGGACCTGAAGCCCAAAAAAGCTATACAAAAGGGCTGAATTCAAATTAATCAATTTGTGGAGGGGGGTGGCGGGGCCGCTCCAAAAACCTCGCACCTAGTCTGGGGGCTACGGAGTAAGTGCTAGAAATAAGGAGGGTATTCCGTCTGCCCCCACTTGACCCCCCAAGGGACTTCATAAAGTTTCCTCTTGAGGCATGAGGTCACCGGGGTACTGTATGTGGCCCCCCAGGTTAGGGGGGGGGCCATCCAACAAAAACCCAAGGAATTTGTGGGGGTTTAAATAAAAATGGGGGACCCATTTGGCGACCGTCGGATTTTGGGGAATATGTTTGGGGTGAAGCACAGAAGGAAACTCTGGGCACTCACCGTCAGGCCCCAACGGGGGGGCCCAAGAGTGGACGGCATCAGGCCCACTTTTGAAGATGTCTTGAGCCTCTGGTTAGTGGGAGCAAAAGAAAATGAAGAGATGTCTCAGCATAATGATGCATGTGTGCATGGAGAGCGGGGGAAAGTCTGAAAGCAAGATGTTGAAGAGGACGGACTGGGGGGAGAACCCGTGGGACGCCTCTTAACCGGGTAAGACCTGAATGGGTTTTCCCCGATCACCACGGAGGACCTGGAAGACAGGAGGATTTAAACCAGTGGGGGGGGAGCCTGCAGTCCCGGCGGGAAATTTTTCAACGTGGCCGAGGGCATTATGGGAGGTGTCAAAGCTGCTTTGATGTAGAAGCTATTGTGTGAATGTTTGGGGTTTTTAAATCCTCCTGATTGAGCTCCGCTGGAGCAGGGCATCCGGTCCCCCGGGTGGGGTAAAACCCCAACTGTTTGATGGAAAAATGTTTGTGTTCCAACCACCATGTCAACCTATGCCGTACATTTGTCTTTCCCTTAGGGAATTAGAAGAAGGCTAATGGGCCTATAGGGGGGAACCTCAGAGGGAGTTTTGCCGGGCTTAAGAAAAGGAATTGTGATGGCACGACGCCACCGAAGGGAAGCCCAAAACCCGCTGGCGTTGAGGACCCCCAGGAGGAGGGGGCCAGACATCTGGGGGCGGCGAAAAAAATCTTGGGGGACTTTGTCCAGACCCACGCCTTTTCCCGGGGGGGACATCGTGAAAAGAAAGGAAATTTCCTGGGGGGTTATAGCAGTGCAAATTGTAGGCCCGGTGTTAAAGGGGGGGGTAAAAACAGGTGGGGGTACGGGGTCTGGAGAGCCGAGTGTAGTGTTTTTTGGGGGAGGCAAGGCACTCTATTTTTTCGGCATCGGTGATGGGAGGCCCCCTTCTAGTAAGGGGGAAAAGGAAGGGGGGCTGGGGGTGGACCATTTTTCCTAAAAAAAGGCCCAGCCCGGGAGCTGAGGGGGAAAAGGACAGGGAAGCACAAAAGGAGCCCATGCAGAACTTTTTCTCATCAAAATAACACTTTGCATCGGCCTCCAAAAAAGGGAAACGACTAGGAGTAAGGGAATGGGGTTCTTTCGCCACGCAGAAAGGCGTGGCGTTTGGGCCTGAAGGGCTGCCGCACATTCCCCGGACCACCAGGGACCCGGAAGGGGGGGGGGTGGGAAGTGATTAATGAAAGTGGGGGGCCCCCACGCCCCATCGGGTGACCGTGGGGGTTTTTGAATTATATCCGTGAAGGGGGGGGAATGGGGGGGAAAAGTGAATTTAATTCTGTTTAAAAGAGCCCCAGTCTCCTTGGTGAAGGACCAACGAGGTCTGCGTAAAGGGGGAGGGGGTGGTGGACTGAAGGAAGGAAATTACAACGGGAAGTGGTCGCTCCCCATGTAAGGGCCAGTTGGACGGGGGTGAGGAGAGGGGCCATTTACCCGGGGCGGGGCCCAAGGGGAGGGGTTCCTGAAACTGGTCATCCGGTAGGGAGGCCGGGTGGAGAAAGGAGAATAAAGAAACCGGTCCGCAAAAAAGCTCGGAGTGACCTCCCCAGGGGTTTTTCTCGGGCTTGGGGGGGGCGGTTCCCGGGGGTCTGAGGGGCATTAAAGTCACCTTATTAAAGCTGGGGAGAAAGCTGGAAAACAATGCTGGAATTCCGAAGGGTGATTTTTAAACATAAATTGAAAATAAAAAGAATTGAAGGGTCCCTGAATAAAGGGGTAACATCACCCCCAGATGCCCCAGGCCACCTCCGGGGAAAGGAGATATAGTGAGGGGGGCTAGAAGAGGGGTCGGGGACAGCAAAAGCGGGCCCCCCCTGCCCCCCCGGGTCCCCCTGTCCACCCTGTAGGAACTATTGGGGGAAAGGGGGGGAGAAGCGTCGGGGAGCCACGCCACTCTCACAGACCCAACAACTAGAGGAGTGTATATGAGAGCGGGGTTTTAAAGAGGGGAATTTCCCGGTACGAGCCCGGGCTTTCCCAGAAGTAAGTGGGAGGGAGTAGGAGTCAGTGGTGAGTGAATAAAAAAGTAATGAGGCCGGGCGGGCATCAAAATGAGGCAGTCTCAAAGGGGCAGGAACCGATAAAGAGTTTAAAAGAAATCAATAAAGGGGTCAATTCCCTTAATAAAGGCTGGCCTGCAAAGCCCGAACATGCTGGGCCTGAGAAGGGGGACGGCGAAAGGGCTAGCATACCCAGTGAGGGCAGGGCGCTGGGCTCTGGGCCTGGTGGGGGGCGGGGGCGGGCTTGGACGGGGAAGGAACATGGCGGGTGGGGACCAGGAAAAAGGGGGGTAGGAGGATAAAAAAACAACCCCCACAGCCTCCCTAAAAGGGCCCCCTCCGGCAGGAAGGGGGTCTGTCCCCTTGTTTAAGGGGGGGTAGGTAAGGTGCCGGGGGGGAGGGTCGGCTTTTTGGGGGTTTTTTGGGAAGGGATCCCTGGCATGGGTGGGCGGGGGGGGTGACCAACCAGCACCCATCGGGACAAGGGGTTGACGGGGGGCTCAATGGTTTGGCAGGGGGGATGACTGGCAGGGGCAGGCCCTGGAGCAGGCGGGCGGGGAAGGTCCCCGGTGGGGAGGGCACTTTTGTCGGGGGGCCCCCTGGACAGAAAGGCCCAGGGAGGGCCCCCCAGTGCCGTTCACGTCTGACTGAGCATTTCCTGTGCTGGAGCTGTGCACTTCTCCGCCTGGGGAACCCGGGGCACTGCTTATAGGCGGGCGGTGGTCACCCCCCAAAAAAAAAGGCAGGACATCCCCCGGGCCACACCCCCTGCAACATGAAGCCGCGCAATTACTGCACGGCCTTTATTTTGCAGGGGGGCATTACCAGGGCCCAAAAAGGGGCAGGGGGTACACCGGGGGACGGGGGGGTTTGGGGGGGCCGAATCCGGTAAACAGCATGTTAAAGGGAGACCCGGTCCGGGAGGGGGCCCCGAAATTTAATTCTATGGCCATTTTAGCCTCCGTCGACCGTCGTCCCGGGCGTGACCGGGAGCCGTATAGCGTCTACAATTTTGGTAGGGGTCGTCAAGCTCGTAATCCGTCAAAATGTCGTTTTTGTCATTGGGAGAGATAGGGAAATTCCCCGAACATGTAGGTCGGGTCTCGTCCGATGAAAACCCAGACTTTACGGACCATTCCCCCAGGTGGACAGCTCTGGAGGCTGGGAAAGGTTGTAAAGGGTTTTGACCACCTAAAAACTTTAAACCCCTCCCCCCCCATGAGGGTTTCGAGTGCTGGACACAAATTTTTTGGCGAATATGGAGCCAAAACTGCCCTGGACACCTTCCCCGGGTTTTGAAGGGTTATATGGAGGGAGTTTCACGTCCCTACAGCCCTTACTACTCAGAATTTTTTTTTTTTTTTGGCTTAGTATAGTACTCTACTTGCGTAATAAAAAAAAAAATAAAAATATTATTTTTTGGGGGTTAAAGGGTTGGGTTTGGGTTTTTAAAAAACCCTAAGGTTGGTTTAGGTTTAGGTTGGGTTAGGTTTAAAACATAAGGTTGGGTTGGGTTTAAATTTTTTTTTTTTCTTTTTTTTTTTTTTTTTTTGGTTTGCGCAAAAAAAAACTAGCCCCTTTAGAACAACACCTTTTGTGGCCAAAAAAAGTAGTTGGGTGTCTCTGAAAACGCCTTTTAAACTCCCTCCAAAATTTTACCAAAAAAACAAACAGAACGAACAAACACCGAAAAAAAAACAGGGCATTGGCATCGATTACAGATGCCAAAAAAATTGTTGCTATGATAAAAACTCATCAATTCGACATATGAGGAAAAAATACAAAAGAAATTTATTTTATTAGTTTCAGATTAATTTCCTCCCCTTCAGCAAAATTAAAGAGCGTTTTGGCACCTGTCCGAAAAATCTCCTTTTCCCGGGGAAAGTACGGATTTCAGAAATGTTGGGAAAATTTCGAAAATTTTTTCTGCAACGATTAGGGGTCAATGTGTGTACTACGTCATCAAATCACTTGTAACTCGGCAAAAAAGGAAAACAAAAAAACTGATTTTTTGGGGGGGTTCACAACACAATTTTTGCGCTAAATTTTGCCAAATTTCGAGAAAGAAAACGGGGCGACTGAAATTTTGACAAGTTGTCAAGGGGAAAATGGGAGAATATCCATACCTACTTGGACGCCCTCGCACCCCGGCTGGCGCCGTCCTCGTAAAGGGCACGATACGGAGCAGGGAGTTAGGGACGGGCACGCAAGGCCCCCCCCCAGCAGAACCGGGCCACAATCCCGTAGTGTAGTGTCTGGTCAACGAAAGGTATGGAAGTTTGCTTTGGGAGGGCCGAAGCACTACTCTTGTCACCCCCAAAGGCAGCTAAAAGAGCCCCCGCCAGTGGGGGTGTCCCTTTTTTTGGGTATACCAAAATCCCGGGTATTTTACTCCGGTTTACCGGTTTACCGGTATTTTGGTTTTTCGGATACCGTAATGGTTTTTTTGGGGGGTTACACGGTAACCGGTATGGGATATTTTTGGCGGTTTTTTGGTTTCGGTATTGTGTTTTTTTGTCGAAATTGCCGGATTTGCCGAAAAAGCATGGTAGCGTAGCGTCAGGGGTCAGAACGTCAAATCAAAGCGCGTTTCATTGGCCCGAGCTTTTTTACCTATTTCAGACTGGTA
This sequence comes from Chionoecetes opilio, assembly GCA_016584305.1. Taxonomy (NCBI): domain Eukaryota; kingdom Metazoa; phylum Arthropoda; class Malacostraca; order Decapoda; family Majidae; genus Chionoecetes; species Chionoecetes opilio. The sequence continues at coordinate 6,989 of JACEEZ010012775.1, forward strand.
TAACCCCGTATTTACCTTATTTTCGCCCACGTACTCTGCAACGGTCATGGCGTCGTTCATCTACACAGCTTCACACGCGGGAAAGTTGGGGGACAACAGTGCCTGCTATCCCCACAATTATCAAGTGAAAATTGGCTAACGGTAAGAGAAAATTTTTGATAAAAAAACCAGTGCAGTGCCAAATTTTTTTTTTTTTAAGGGTTTAAATTTTTAATCTTTTTCAAAACCAGCCCAGGGTTGTATACTCAAAACCATATTTCCCAAACGGGGGGAAATTCCCCTGGGGGGAAATTTTGGGATTCTTGGGGAAATTTATCCGAGGGACACAAAATTTTAGATTTGTCGACAAAAAAAATCTGTCTTAGAATGGGGCTATTGACTTATTTTCAAGTATTTAGATATACAGTAGAGATAGTGTCTGTATATTTGTGTTATCAAGCAAGACTTTTTGGGTTTTTTGGCTACTTATTTTCACATAAACTTGAAGGTGGAATTTCCGGGAGGGTTTAAACTGGTTGAAGGGGGAAACGACAAAAAGGGGTTTTGGGAACCCTGCTCTAACCCTTTTTTTATAACGTACGTACATTTTTTGTACGAAAATTTCGAAAATTTTTAGAGTTTGAGGGTTTAGTACCCAACTACCGTAATAACTGAAGTCGCCGGGTCACCATTTTTTCGGTACACCGTGGGGGGCGTTAATAGTTACATTTTACTAAGGATTTCGACGTTAGAAGAGGCTATCGGGAAGTCTGTGTCTTTGGGTTTTCAGCTGTGTCATAGTAGGGTAAAATAAAATAAAAATCTAAAAAGTGGCCCCAACGTAAATCGCCATTAGTGTTTATTTACTGAGTGTCGTACCCACAAACCGCAGCCGTCGTCGCCCGAAAAAAAAAAGGGGCTAGAAATTTAAAACCCGTATATACATGCAGATACAAGCTAAAAAACGCGAAAAAAAAACAGGTAGATTATACAGTCATGATAAAAACTACTGTGTATCACCCAGTGGCAAAAAAAATCTATAGAAAATGCTAAAATTTCCCTAATATTGGTGCCTGGGGACTTTACTCGGTGGCGCTTCACTGTTATCTACGGTGTAAATACCATAGGTGAAGAAACCTGGGTGGGATTTCGTAAAGACACTAACGGGGGTTTTAAAAATAATTCTATTATTAAAAATTGAAAATCGGGTTTTCTCAAAATTAAACCTTAATATACTAATAACTTTTCAAAAAGAAATTTACGTACCTGCATACTTTTGAGTTTTAACTTATAATATGTTTTTGCGAAATTTTTTAGAATTAGCAGAAGAATTAGCGGATTACGTTTGCGGACCGGCGAACATCGAAAATTTGCGGATTAGGGTTAGCGGAATGGCCCAAAAAAGTTGCGGATTAGCGTTTAGCGGGCTAATGAAAAATTTCGGGTGCCCCCGCTTTTAGTAGTATTAGTTAATAGTAGTCTAAAATAGTCACTATTATTATGGGTTTAAAAAGGCATCATTTTATTATTTTTATTTTTTTATGATCCAAATTATTTTTATTTTATTATTAATATAAATTTTTTCTAAAATGTGGGGTGGTGTTGTGTGTTGTGTGTGGTGTGTGTGTGGTGGGGTGAAAGCTGTATTCTCTTCATCTAGTTGTATTTTTACGGGCCTAGTTTTGTTCATTACTTCTATGGTATATGTGATAACAATGATAGCAAATTTTAATAAGAAAAATTAGCATAGCATAGCAAAAAAAGTTGTAATAATTATCAATAAAATAATAAAAATGAAAAAACCTAAGAAAAATAATATATATATATTTTTATAAAATATAATTTTAAAATTATTATTTTAATTTTTTTATATATAAATTATTATAAAATTTAAGAGAGAGAGAGAGAGAGAGAGGGGGGAGGAGAGAGAGGAAGGAGAGAGAGAGAGAGAGAGAAAAGAGAGAGAGGAGAAAAGGGGAGAGAGAGAGGAGAGAGAGAGGAGAGAGAGAGGGTGTTTTGGGGGTTTTGGGTGTGTTTTTGGGTTTTTTTTGTGCGGGGGTTCCCAGTCGCAAAAATATGTTTGGTAGGGGTCTTGTAGATGACAGCGGGAAAAAATATCACCCGCACACAAACAACACGGTTGTGTGTGTTTTTTGTTTTGCACAATAAAATATATTAATAATATTAATATTAATAAAATTTTTTTTTTTTTTAATATTATATATTTTTTTTATAAATATAATATTTTACATTAAATTTTCAAAGGGGAAAAGCCCCCTTGGGGGCCTTTTTTTTGGGTTTAAAAAATTGGGGTTTTTTTTTGGTTGGTTTCCTAAAAGAACAATATTGAAAATTTTTAATTTAATATGTAAAACTATAATAAAATTTAAAATAATGGCTAAAAAAAATATAAAATTATAAAATAAATAATGATAACAATAAATCCCCATAAAATTTTATTCATAAAAATAAAGGACAAAAAATTGAAAATGGAAAATATCATTAATGTAAAACTTAAAGGTTTATTCAGTAATGATAGCAAAAAGAATGTAAAAATAATATTTAAAAATAACTACAATAAAATTAAAATTTTATAACAAAATATAAGAAAAATAAAAACACAAAAAGGAATAATGAAAAAAAAATAATTAGGGGAATGAAAGAATATTCCTACCCACCACTAAAACAGGCACCTAAAAAACTAATTATAATATATTATAAAAATTTCAATTTAAAAAATAGTTAAAATACAAAAAATAAATTGAAGCAAAAATATTGAGAAAATAAACTACAAAAAAATGAATTCAATTATTAAACAAATTTTGTAAAAAAAAAAAAAGGGATAAATTTTTGTTTTAACACGAAGACGTCACCTCGCTCGAAAGCCCAAAATTGAAAAAAAATCAGGGGATTCTAAAACCACCCTTTGCACTTTTGTACCGGCTAACCCATTGCGCAAAAAAAACCAAAGTAAAATTTTTGGTGGTTTTTGATGTCGTTCAAATTTCGTTCGTACAAAACCCAAATGAAAAAAAATCCCCCTTTATGCACCCTTAAAAAATTTTAAATTCCTTATTTCCCAACTCTGTATTTGTTTTTTTACAACCAATTCGTTTTTTTTTTTTGGGGGTTTTGTGTGGGTTGTTAGAGTGTTTTAAAGTAGATATAAGGGTTCCAAGAAATATCCTCGTAGGAACCCAAAACAAAACGTTTATTCCCCAAATCCCCCAAAAGTGTTTTTATGTTTACAATTTGGAGTCCTCAACGTTGGTCTTGGGTGTTGAGCGACTCTTCCAAGGTGAAAAGTAACGCCTGTTGATTTTTTGAGTCATGGAAGAGACCCGGGAAGTTGTCCTCCCACGATGGGCACCGAACTTGGCTCCCGCTATTAATGGTGGGGCCAACCACGTTCCCTGCTGGGCTCAAATTTCGAACCTGTGCGTCTTTGGGGCTGGAGGGGGAGCTTGAAAATTGTTCGAAAAAGGCGGTGTCTTTGTTGAAAAACGATTTTTTTGATGGTATGAGTACTTATTATTTTGTTTTGTTTTTGTTCCCTTCCATTAACAATCGTGACCTATTTGTGAAGAAAATCATCAAATTTTGTGCCCACGTCAGGGGGCGTCTTGGTGCCAAACACCCCAGGGCAACCCAGAAACACGCCACCCCACCCAACCGATTGGGAGGGTGGTGGCGGTTTTCTTCGAAGGGCCCGGCTGTCCCCCTGTGCGTCGGGGAATCATGCACTTTTTTTTGGGGGGTAAAAAGTCAAAACCCCTTGTTTCACCCCTTTCCCCCCCCCCTAGTGCGTTTTTGGTATATCCTCCAATTTTTCGTTCCCCACACATTTGGGGCCAACTGTTTCAAGGGTTTTTTACAAACACCGTGTCAAAATGGGGGAATAACCCCACACCCAACCCCCAAAAACCCCACAACCAACAACAACATGGTTTTGGACTTTTTTTGGGGTTTTTTCAGGGGTTTTTTTGGGTCCCGTTGGGGGGCCTTTTGAAAGGCCCCCAAAGGGGATTCGGGGGAGTATGCACTGCCAGAGCTACCCAGTGCTGTCTTGGCTGGTGTTGCCGGGGATCCTCCGTCATGAGGGGGGTCGGTCACGCACAGTGCCGAACTCTCAAAAAGTTGCAAACCCGGTGTCATATTAAAAAAACTCTTTTTGCAAGGACGGTTGATCCTCGCTTTAAATTTCTTTTCGATTTTTAAACCAAAATTTCAACTATGTTGTGCTTTTCCCCTTTTTTCAGATTTTTTTTTTTTTTGGGTCCCTACAGGAAAAACCCTGATGCCCCGGGGAAAGATTTGGAGGGTTGAAAGTGTTTTTCCCCGGAATATGAAATGCCTTCGGGTCCCCAAAGAGGCGTTTTTGGGACTTACAAGCCGCATTTTGAGACGGGGAAACCCACCCCAGGGAAACCAGAACTTTTAAAGGCTGACCCCGGAGCTCCTCTACCTGACCTGAGGAGGAGCTCAAAGGCCCCCTAAGTTTTTTCGGGGGGGCAAAAATTTCCCTCGCTGTTCGCCGCATTCTAGACGGTTTGGGTTTGGTACCCCAAACCTTTTATCCCCCTGGCATGCAGTCAAAGTGTTTGTGCCGGGCCCTATTTATGTATATTCCCCGGCTAAAAAGAGGCCAGGTGGTTTGTAATTTAAAAAAATTTTTATGTCTATATGTATTTAATAAAACCTTTTTTAATCCCTCTGTAAAAAGGATTTTTATAATGGGGTACGGCAATTTTTTTTTTCTTTTTCCTATCCTTAATTTTACTGGGACATTGGGGGCCCCGGGGCCTACTCAGGGCTGTTGGTTGGGTTGCCATGGGTGGCCAGGAGGCTTTTTAAATTTTTCGCCCCCCCGGTTTCACTAGGAAGGAAGTTAATGGGGGGTTTTTTTAAAAAAATGATTAAATTAATGTTAATAAGGTTTTGACGAGGGGTTTTAAGGTCCTTTTTACCCCTTTTTTTCCCCCACCCCCCAAAACCCCCACGCCCTTCCTTCTCCTTTGGGTTTTGGGGGAAAATGGGGGGTTTTCGGGGCCCCGGGCTAACCCGTTTTTGGGGTGGTTTTTGGGTTCCCCCCCCCTTTTTGTTTGTTGTTGGTAATTTGTTTTTTTTTTTCGTAGTACCCGGGTTTTTTTTTTTGTTTTTTTTTTATATTTTTTAAACCCCTATCAAAGGGGCATTGCTAATCGGCACATTGAATAACTAGGCAATCGCCCAAGCCCCTATCTGCCCCGTTATAAGGCTTTTACTGTATTTTTTCTTTTTTTTTTTTTTTTTTAGATTATTATTATTTTTTTTTTTTTTTTTTTTTTTTTTTTTCACCTATATCAGGGGAGGGCATTTGCATAAGTGGGAATTTTAAAAATCGGCGGGGTCAGAGCCCTATCGGCCCATTATAAGGGTTTTTCTGTACCTTGTCTGTAATTTAAAACTAAATACATGGGGGAAATTAGTAAAAACTAAATACATTTACGAATTTATTTTAAAAACTAATACTTAAATTGTATTAAATACTTTTAGATCACAAATTTTTATGCCATAAATTAAATCAAGTTTTGAAAATTTCACTTATTTAATTCTAAAATCTAGTAGTACAAAAAAATGAAACTAATTTTTAAAGTCTTTATTTCATTTACCGGCTTTTTAAAATTTAAACGCATACCTCTAGAAATGTCTGAATTTTTTTTTCCCCTTAGGATTTCCTTTGATTTTGCGTTTCCTTTGAAGTTCCTTGTCAGGGCCTAAATTCCTTAAAAAAAGGAAAATTTCCTAAAATTTTAGACATGGTTCACTGTAACCTAGGATTTCCAGCTAGGAAGTTGGGGGGGTTTTTGGCCTAATTAACTTTAAAAAAAAAAAATAGAATAAAAAAAATTTACATTTTTATTGTATTAAAAATGTATTTAAATACCATTAAAGTATTTAATTTCTTTATTTTTAAAACATGAAGATTAAATTTTTTATAAAATTTTTTTTAAACCAAAATTTTTTTAAATACAGCCCCGGGTCTGGCTATATATCTCGATACGTTTCTCAGGAAAATCTGACTAGTCCAAAATAAAAGTTAAAAACAAATTTATTTTAATAAAAATTTTTTGTTATTTTCCCTTTTTTAGAGGTTACTTATACATTTCAACAAGTGCTTTTGGGCCCCCGGGGCCCCATGAGTTTTTTAGTAGTATATATGTTTGACAACATGTATTGCAAAAATCTAATGTGTTGTTGCTGTCGTTGGTCACTGGTCAGGGCCCCGGGGGAGAAAACCCCTTTCCCTGTGATTTCCAACCCTTTATGTTTCCCTGTATTCCAACCTTTTGTTCCGTTGTTCCCCCCCTTTTTGTTTTCCCTGTGATTCAACCCTTTTTGTTCCGTGTGATCCCCCCCCCTTTTTGTTATGTGTGATTCCAACACACCCCACCACACAAAAGTCCCTAGTCTACTGAGTTTGGGGAATGCGGCAAGACGTTTTCACAGATTTTTTTTCCGGAATCTAATACCCCAAAAGGTTTTTAGCCCAAATTCCCCTTCAAAAAGACTCAATCGAATGGCACCAAGCCGCTTTCCACCTACGTTTTCTGCGATTTTGTTTAACCCCACTCTCATAAAAATTGAAATAAACTGAATTTTAAAAGTGTCCTGAAAAGTACAAGTATTTATTTATCATGCTATAATTACCCTGTTTTACGTTGTTTTTGCTTTTTTATCTGCAATATATACGGTTTCAAATTTTACAAGCGTTTTTTTTTTTTCGGGGGACGACGAAAAGGTACGACACACAGTAAAAAAACACTAGATGGCGATTTATTGTTGTAGCCATTTGTAAATTTTTTTCATTTGTTCTTTATAACCCCACTTGACAGATAAAACACAAAATGACACAGACACTCCAGATAGCCCTTCTAACTGTCCCGAAACCTGGATGTAGAAATGTAAATATTTAACGCCACCACCCTCGTACACAGAAAAAAAAATTTTCCTGACACAACGTAAAGATGTTTTTTCCTTGAATTTACCTTGAAGCGCTTTTTGCCCCAAGGGAGCGTTTTCTCCCTCGTTGGATTTTTCCCTTTACGCCTTTTTTCCTCAAGGAGCGTTGCTCCCTGTTGGATTGTGGGGCAAGGCCACGGGGGTCTGCCACCCTTCACTTTTCCCCTGGTACTCCAGTGGAAAGGGTTTTAGATTTCTTTGTGTTGGCCGGGGGGCTGTATAGGTGGGACTCCCCGGTTTATTGGGAGACCGGGTAGGAATTTGTCCAGTTCCTCTTGAATTTTTCGTCTTTCTTTCCCCCTATGTTTCTTTATTCTTCGGGGGTTGATTTAACTCCTTGCTCCTTTTCTTGATATCTATTGGTTTTTGGGGGTGCTATTCTTTTTGGGCATTTTTTGTAGGGGGTTTATACACATTTTTTTTCCCCGTTTTTTTGGTTCTTCAGTATTTTTTCCCGGCCTTTATAGGGCCTGTCCTTGGGGCCTTGAGCCTATAGCCTAGCAACAGCACTAGCAACACCTCTCGAGGGGGAGTCTGTGAGAGAGCTGTCGTTTCGCGGAGATCCACTCAGCTGCGTCGATACGACGAAATTATTTTAAACTAGTTTTTAATTTGGGCCCCTTACAACTGTGTTTGGCCGACTCACGAAAAAAGGTTTTTAGGGGAACCCATCTGTCCTGTGTTTTAAACCCCGGGGTTCAAGTTAATTACAGGGGAAATGTCTCGGATATTATATGGGTTTTTCCACCACCCTAGGCTGTAAAAGGGGTAATGCCACGAGATGGCACGCATGCCACGCGCAGCTAACTTAGCTCCCCTCTTACCTTACCTTTAGCATGCTATACGTCAGGGGTTTTATACGTAAAAAAAGAAATGGCCGACGCTATAGAAAAATTTTTTAAGGGGGGGGGGGGGCGAGCTGTAGGGGTTTTTAAATTTTCATGGGAATTTTACATGTAAAAAAAACACCAAAAAAACAAAAACCGATACCGGTAATACCCGGGATTTTGGGCCGGTATCGGGATACCGGGGATCTTAATTTTTCCGGGATTTCCGGACGGTATTGTTTTCCCGCAAACCCGGGATCGCAATACCGGATTTTCTTAATACCGCACATCACTACCCGCCAGTCACTCGCTTTTCTGATAGACCGTGACTTTGTTGACAACTGTACATACGACACCGGTATTCCCCAACAAATCGGCCCTGCTCGTCTAAAAGCTGCCCGGGGAGGCTTATTTAAGCTTAAAAACGCTACAAAACCCACCCTGGATAACTAGGATAGGCTTGGATAAGGTTAACTTAGAGTTGTTTATTAGGCCCGAGTGCACGAGCCGGATTTTTGCACAGCACCGAACTCACTCGGTCATTCAGCCGCGGGATTTTTTGAATTTATACATGCGTGCCCGAAGGGAAGGGAAGGGATGAAGGAAGGGAAAGAAGGGAAGAAAAGGGAAAAGAAGGGAAGGGAAGGGAGGGAAAGGGAAAGGGAAGGGAAGAGAAGAGAAGGGATGGGAAGGGAAGGGAAATCAAGGGAGAGGGAAGGGAAGGGAAGGGAAGGGAGGGGAAGGAAGGGAAGGGAAGGGACATCAAGGGAGAGGGAAGGGAAAGGAAGGGAGGGGAAGGGATAAAGGGGAAAAGGAAGAGAAGGGAAGGGAAGAGGAAGGGAAGGGAAGGGAAGGGGAAACTGGGAATGGAAGGGAGGGGAATGGGAAGGGAGGGAAGGGAAGGGGAGGGAAGGGAAGGGAAGGGACTGAGATGGGAAGGGAAGGGAGGGAATGGAAGGGGACTGAATGGGAAGGGGGGAAGGGAAGGAAGGGTTGGGAAGGGAAGGGAAGAAGGAAGGAAAGGAAGGAAGGGCAGAAAGGGCAGGGAAGTTAATAATGATTAACGTCGCCAGGCACAATATATTACGAAGTTTTAGCATCCCTACAGCCTTGTATGTGCCCCTGGAAGAATGTAGGTGATGTACATAATTTTAAACTCTGTGCATGCTCTTCAGTGGCACATACCCAAGGCTGTAGTGATGCTATAATTCGTAATATATTGTGCCTGGCGACATTAGTGCAGTGGCGAGTGACTGGCGACCCATATATTGTGTGCCATTTCTAGCCTCCTACAACTGCTACTACCATACTACTACTACTACTATTCTGAATCTCCTCCCACAACTGCTACTACCCACTATACTACTACTACTATTCTGAATTTCATCCTACAACTGCTACTACCACTACTACTACTACTACTATTCTGAATCTCCTCCTACAACTGCTACTACCACTACTACTAAATCCTACTATTTTGAATCTCCTCCTCAACTGCTACTACCATACTACTACTACTACTACTATTCTGTCCCACCTCCAAGGCTACAGACAAATAAGGGTTTTTTCAAAGCACACATTTATTGGCTTCACATCAGCAATCATACATATTACATCACATTGGCCTTCACTATTCTTCGTGGGTGTGTGAGTGGGTGTGGGTGTGTGTGTGAGTGGGTGTGGGTGTGTTTGGGTGTGGGTGGGGGTGTGGGTATGTGTTGGGTGGGTGTGTGAGTGGGGGGGGGTGATGTGGGGGTGTGTGTGAGTGGGTTGGGGGGGGGGGTATGTGGGTGTGTGTGGGTGGGTGAGTGTGGGTTGTGGGTGTGTGGGTGGGTGTGGGTGTGGGGGTTAGGAGTGTTAATACTACTACTACTACTACTACTATACTACTACTACCAACTACTACTACTACTATTCTTCCTATAGACATCAAGTAATGTTCTTATTGATGTCTTGATCCAATGAACCCTCTTCCATTCCTTCACCATTAACCCCTTCACGCCAGATCTGTAGTGGTAGTAGTAGTATAGTAGAACCCCTTCACGCCCAGATCTAGTTAGTGTAGTAGTATAGTGTAGTAGTAGTAGTAGTAGTAATATTAACCCCTTCACGCCAAGATCTTTCCTTGGGGTATATAAAAAAGGTCTTTGTCACCATAAAATAAGGAAAAATCACTAAATATACCACAGTAGTTAGTGGACAAGGATACTAAACAGGTCATAGCTATAAAACATTGCTTATACTCCACTAAATGTCTAATGGTACACAATTGCAATGGAAATTACGTTTTGGGCCTCAAGGTATGATATGACCAAAGTGTGTGTGTGTGTGTGGGGGGAGAAAAGAGAGAGCGGGGGGGGGGGGGGGGGGAAAAAAAAAAAAAAAAAAAGGAAAGGAGAGAGAGAGAGA
>JACEEZ010012776.1:0-27904 GCA_016584305.1 Chionoecetes opilio
GGTTTCTCACAGGCATAGCTAATAATGGCAGCATTCGTACATTCAGTGCCAGCCCTTTCGTAGCAGATCTGGACCCAGATGGAGTTCACTGGACAAGAAGAGGGCCGACAGTTTGTTAAAAAAAAAATCATCAACTTGGATCACATATCAACACTCGCAGTGGGGCCGTAACTAGGTTGTAACTGCATACCGGAGTTACGTATAGCTAATGGTGAAAGTTCTCCGTAAACAAAACTTAATGAGCATTGGAGAGAACTGAAAGGTCACTTGGAAGACTCCCAATTCATTAACACAATTATTCACAAAGACACGATACACAATTCTTATTAACATCCTTATCACCCGTCCCCTGGGTTTCTTGGAATATTTTTCAGGGAAATATGCCTAAAAACACACATAATGCGCTCATTTCTAAATGGAATTTTATGCTGCTTACACCACGGGAAGCCTGTTGACATTTTGATTTTTATTCATCTATAACGTTTTTGGAAAACAAACACGGTTAGCGAGATATGATTTTAATGAGATTTCCGCACCCTTTGAAAATATACCCTAAAGTTGAAGTTCCAGTGTTTCTCAACCGGGGTTTCCGCGGACCCCTGGGGCCGCAGAAACCTATCAAGGGGCCCTGCAGGACGGGAATTCAACTTATTACAGTTAATCCTGTCATGGCTCATTTTTTTTTAATTCATATTAATTGTCTTAATCGAATGTCCAGGTTTTTTCTAGTTTTTCCCTGGCTAGTTGCGTCCTCTCAGAATGTGGCGATGATTGTATAATATAGTATAATGTTCCTATCACTAAATGCTTAAAAACATTGAGGAAGTTTTTATTTGTTGGCAACGTTGCTTCCGGGGTGGCATAACATGATGCAAATAGCTACCAGGGGCATTGCCCAGAGCTCAGCCCGAGAGCTGTATTCATTCTGCTGACGACTGCTGCTGACTGAATACGTGGCGTGAAATGGCTGTCCTTTTGGATTGTAAGTTTTCGCATAATATTGTTTTATTTGTTGTTTGCTTGTTTTCATTTTGACCACAATATAATCCCAACACTGTGCAACAAATATGTAGGTCTTCTTCACTTTTAAAATTTTTTTCTTTCTTTCTTTTTTAAGACTGATGTTTTGTGAAATAACTGAACCCAAAAATGTTATTAGACCGTCCTCTCAAACAAAAACTACCAACAAACGAGTGATGACTAAACTCTTCAGATGATGAGGGCAGAGGTCCACTCCGTTGAAGGAAGAGGAAGATTAAATTCTGGTCATGTTATGGACTCAAAAATTAGGAATATGATTTATATTTACCTTAACTATGGGTTTGTAGTAAGTACAAGTGAAGGTGTTGAACAGCCACAGTGCGTCCTTTGCTGCAGAGTACTGTACAATGAGAGTATGAAAGCCCTCCAAGTTAAATTTGGAACTTCCAGGAAAAGCTTGTCAGTACAAGGATAAGTCAAGAGAATTTTTTGAGCGCAAAGCTAAAGAACTGCGCATTGCACAGTCGGGTTAAAGGCCACTACCACTATCGATAAAAAAACTGCGTAAGATCTCATATATTTTTGGCTCAGAAAATTTGCCAACAAAATTGCCTCACACAAATGGGGAGTTTTCTAATAAGCTCACGCTCAAGCCTGTCTCTCAGGCTCTCACATCCTCAGCACTTTCAGCTGAATGATCTATCATTTCCCGTAAATTCTCTGTACTTCTTGGGACATCAGAATTACCCTTCAATACAACAACTGAAACATTTTCTTAATAAAATGTAGTTTTCATTTTATTTGTCTGCACTTGGTGAAAATTGGCAAAACAATTGAATATTTGAAAACTCAATCTTTAAAAATCGTCTTTTCATAAAAAAACACAAGTTCAAGCAGAATGAGGCTTCAGGAAATATCTACTTGTATGTAAGCATTCACTGAGTACCTGTTTTGGGTGTATGTCTCTCTTGCGACGAACATTTAACCAAGAAGTAATTTAAGTGCTTGGCACCTCCACGACAGTCCGGGATGGAAGACAGTTGAGACGTTTGTTTACTATTTTCCCTCTCGAAAGACGAAATCTCCTTTATGTGGGAACGTTATGGGGGGAGCGGATGCCACGAATATTCCAGTAGAGGATAGAGAGTGTGATGAATAAGTGGGTGATAATAGTTAGGATGACAGTTCTGGTATTGAGGAGTTAGGAGTATCAGAGATATGAGCTGTGAGTAAGGACGGGCGCTGTGCTGAGTTCCCACCCGTGTGGTGTTTACAGGAAAGTGGATGATAACAGATCCTGCCGCGGGATGGTTTCTGTGGAGATCTGAACGCCACACTCTGTTTTGGTTAAATGTTCGTCGCAAGACAGACAGACACACCCAAACGGGTACTCAGTGAATGCTTACATACAAGTAGATATTTCCTGAAGCCTCATTCTGCTTGAACTTGCTTTTTTTTTATGAAAGACGATTTTTAAAGATTGAGTTTTCAATATTCAATTGTTTTGCCAATAGTTTCACCAGTGCAGACAAATAAAATGATAAACTACATTTTTTATTAAGAACTGTTTCAGTTGTTGTATTGAAGGGAAATTCTGATATGTCCCCAAAGAAGTACAGGGAATTTACGGTAAATGATAGATCATTCAGCCTGAAATTTGCTGAGGATGTGAGATGCGCGAGGGACATCTGGCGGTTTAAAGCTTTGAAAACTCCCATTGGGGAAAATTGATCATGCCTTGTGCAATTAAAATTGTCGGGGAAATGCTAGGGGATGAAAAGCTAAGGGATTAACAAAAAATTCCAATTACAAATGACAAAGTGAACGCCGCATCTCATCAATGTCTGAAGACTACTGGAGCAATTTCACTGCACGTCTCCGTAACATGACTTTGCCATCCCGCTGGATGAAACAACAGTAGTGGGCCAAAATGTCACATCTACTGGCGTTTGTGCGCTATATGTGGAGAATGAATTACGAGAGGAAAAATTTTCGTTTCGCAAAGAGATGAGAACAACAACTACAGGGAAAGGACGTTTTTCAACTCGGGATGACTTTATGAAGGATAATGGAATCAGTTGGACTAATTGCATCGGAATATGTACTGATGGCGCCGCAGCCATGACTGGGAGACATAAAGGAGTCGTGAAGAGAATATTAGAAGTTGCTCCCCGTGCCATTGCAACTCAGTTTTTTCACAGAGAAAAAGCTCGCTGCAAAAGACTTTGGGGCCTGGGCTTCACGCAGTTATGAACACTGCTGTAGAAATTGTAAAATTCGTTAAAGCAAAGGGGCCCCAAATTCCAACTTTTGCTGCACTCTGTGAGGAAGTAGGTGCAGATTATATAATATATATCCTCTTATGCATACAGAGGTGAAGATGGTTGTCTCGCGGGCGGATGCTCACACGCTTATTCAGCCTAAGGGAGGAGCTGTGTACATTCCTCAAAGAGAAAAAGCCTGAGCTTGCAGATTTCTTTAATGATGATAAATGGCTTCTTAAACTGAGTTACCGGGCAGCGAAGTAATAAGCTGAACAAAGCAATGAAAGGTGCAAACACAAACAACTTTTATCAGTACCAAAAAGTTGAGGCTTTCAAAGAAAGCTCAAGTTGTGGCTGTTCTACCTCGTCAGGATCACTGATATGTTTTGAAAATATGCATGCAAATTTTTCAAGACAGAGGCATTAGTTTCAATGTAGTCAAAGCACAGGTAAACACTGTACCTGTCAAAGTTGTTGGAGAAATTCAACAGCTATTTCCCTGAGCTAACTGAGGAGCAGGCTGCTTCTTACCAGTGGATAGAAAACCCCTTCATTGAGAATATGAGATGAAGCTCCCAGAAGCCTCACAGTCAAAAATTATTAATGGAGCTCATTTACCTATCATCTGATGGTACCATGAGACTCGATTCAGTGCAGTGCCACTAGAAACCTTCTGGGCTCAATGTTTTCATGAGTTCCCGATTTTTCATGGAGCAGCTATGAAAGTGTTGTTACCTTTCACCACCACTACCTATGTGGGGTCAAGCTTTTCAGCCATGACACAACTGAAAACTAAATATAGGTCAAGGGTTAAAGGATGAAAATGACATACGTGTTTAGTTTATCAAGAATACCCCCACGCATTGATAACATCATTGCTAGCAGTCAGCAGCAAGTATCACATTAAGTGAAAAATAAACATAATTTTTCAGATAAAGAAAAAGTTAATTGATCATAAACAAAATTTATTGTTTGGGGAAACTTTTTATATGACCATGGGTTTTTTGTAACTAAATTTTTCAGAGTCGCTAAATAAGAGTTAACCATTTTGGGAAAACCTAATTATTCTGTTTTCTTAGAAGTGAAGTTTACTTTATTTTCCATTTCGTAAAAATAAACGGTTTTTTTACTTTTATTTTTGTATCTTGTTTGTACAATGAAAACAATCTGATATAATAAACACCACTTTCCTGTGAAAAAAACCCTTTTTTTAACCATTCTTACATACACATGTAAAATGACTATATCCTATCTAATCCCATACCAAGGGGTCCCCTGAATATATAAGTGGATGTAAGGGGTCCACAAAGCTTGAAAGGTTGAGAAACACTGCGGCCTAAACAAACACTTCATGCCCCTCATTTCTCAATGGAATTTTATCTGCTTACACCAAAAGGAAGCCTGTTGAAATCTTGATTTTTATTCAGCTGTAACGTTTTGTGAAAAAACCCCGGTTTTCGAAATAATAATGTAATAACAGTTCCGCAGCCTAACTCATACCTTCCAAGCGTAACGGTTTTTTCGTGGCCAGAAAGGCACTTCTGTCAGTGAAAAACACCTTAATGCGCTCATTTCTCAATGGAATTTTTAAATTTGATTACACCACAGGGAAGCCTGTTGAAATGTTGATTTGTATTAATCTATAACGTTTTGTGAAAACCACCCGGTTATGGGAGATGATACTGTAATAACTTCCGCAGCCTAATTCATACCTTCCAAGCGTAACGGTTTTCTGGAGGGGGAACAATTAAAAAGGCACTGATCAGTGTCATTCAGTCACCAGTGATTCAGTGAAGTCAGGCTCTGCTTCCGTGTTAAAGACAACACGTACTCCCCGCGACCTCTCTCTCGGGTAAGTCTCGCTCCCCACCGGGATATATCATAACGATTTTTGCTCGATAAATATTCATTTTAAAGAACACTTGATTTAACACAAATTATTTACCAACGGACACGATACACCATTTTTATTAACATCATTTTTACGTATGTATGTTTGTATGTACATTAATAAAAAAAAAATTTTTAATGTTTCTCACAAAAAAATGGTCACATTTTCTCGAGTTTTCACATACATCTTATAGGATTGCCGACACATTTCATTAAGTACATGTTTTTTTCTCAACAAATTCCCTTTTTTTTGCAGATTGGTATACGCGCTAGGGGACTTGACTGACAGCCCTTGAGGACATCCGTTGCGCTCCACCCAGAGCGTCGATAAGTTAAATACTATTAGCCTCATCGATCTTTGGTATAGCCTTACTGCTGCGGTCATGTCCCTTCATACTATGCAGTCACGGCCTAGGATGGCCGCTGTCACAATGCTGCCTTTGAGGACATTCAGTTGGGTCGCAAACTCACTGAACACATGGGGCCAAGTCCATGAGCGTTCGGATACATTACAACAACAGGTTTTCCACTTATGGAAACAAAATACGCCATTAACGTGACAAACCTTTGTAGACAGTTGGCAGCCACGTGAGCGAGGACTCGCACTCTGACATGTGTTACAGCAAGCCTATTGGTTATTACTCGTCATGGCTTCTGCGTCTGTTTCTCTTGTAGAGGAAAAATTGTTCTATGATTTTTGCGCCCGAAAATATTTCTCTCACTTGAGTGATACTGAAAAACACATGGCTGAAATCTTAGCAGCCAAGTCAGTATTAAGTTTGGTCTGCTCCATGTGGGCAAACAAAAAAAATTATGAGAAGAGCTTCTTGCTCTCCGACTAACTGTGTTGTGTTTGGGAAAAGGGGGTCGATCCCCTGACAAGTATCAACTTTGCTGCAGATGTAGCATCCTTGAGATATACACTTCATGCAATTGATAGAAGAGTGCTCAACAGATGGTACCCACCATCTGATGAGGCATTTTCTTGCACCCCCAAAAAGTGTTTCAAAGAGAGGACGACGAGATGGATTCTCTCGATACTTTTTTTCTCAAGGATAAAGTCGTTGAGAAATCGTTCAGGCCTTGACTGGCATTGCGGTTCTCGAGTACCCAAGGGTACCAGAAAGTGTTCGTCAAGGTGACATGATGGCCCTGATGCGAGTGGTCAATAAGCAAAGCCGTAATGATTACTATGCTGCAATGCACTGTGCTCAGTCACACAAGAACTGTGTAACTTGCATACTTCTGGGGACGAACCTACGCAAGGGACGTCACGCAAGGGAAAAAAAATTTTTGCGAAAAAGCATTGGGCAAAGATAAAGTGCCATGCGTTCTTCGGAGGAACCCAACGGTGGCTTCCAAAAAAAGATACGGAGAAGACTCTCCTGTACTCGCTCGCGACCCTTTTGTGCCTTGCCATGAAAAAAAAACGTGTGGGACGTTGTTGACGTCCGGGCAGATGTTGCTCAACTGCAACTAAGGTTAAATTAAATTCTGAATGGGTCCAATATCACCATGGTCACACCAACTAGTGTGTCCTCCTACGTACGTTCTATGTTTCAAAGGCGGAGGAGATCAGCCAGCGACACTATCTACCTGGGGGAAATGGACACTTTGTGTTCCTGTTGCGGGGCAAAGTATTTATCCGGTGGGGTGGTCGGACCACAAGGTGGCCCGCTGTTGAAATGCTGCAAACGTGGCTTGATAAATCTACCACGGAGGGACGATGCATCAGAGCTGTTGGTCCGTCTTATGACTGCAGATAGTGAGGAGGCGAAACACTTCAGAGCCTCAATCTATCGATACAACTCGGCTCTGGCATTTGCTAGTATTCACGCCCAGTGCCCACCACTGGGCCAGGGAGCACAAGCATTTATAGTGCAGGGCCAAATGTACACTAAAAGCTAGACCCCTCATGAAATATACCTCTCTAGGATCTGATAAGAGGTTAGTACTGAAGTCATATGTTGCAATATTCATATAACAAAATATATGTGTATGGCTTATATACTTCATAATTAATATTTTTTCCCGCAGAATGCCCGATTGCTGGGTGTCATGGGGAGGCCATCAACATTAAACGGCACCTAGCACAGTGCCACTCGTACTTGACGAAGCATGAGCGGCAGGAAGCCCTCCTACTTATGTCGCAATTGTCGACTGGGCAAAAGTCTCCCCGCAAATCCATGGCGAAGAGGCGCAAAGACTCAACTTCAACAGACTACCACAGAGTGTGCAGTGTCTGCGACAAAGTGTTCAAGAGACTTGATAGCCATTTTATAAAAGTCCGCTTGTTGATACGCAAGTCACCGCGATATAGGGATGCTTTCGACAGTTGTAAGTTATGCAGACGACTAAAAGCCATGGGCACCATGGAAAGAAAGCCTTTCTGGGTCAGTGGCAGTATCAACAGATGATCCATTAAAAGATTTGATTGAAGGGTACAAAGAGTACCTTGAAATCTATGCGACATTGGGCACAAGCTCAATACTAAAATATATGCATATCATATCTTGCATCATGATCCACGGCCTCGGAGATAGGCCCGTGACATGCCTCAATGGATCTGTTATCCACGAAATCTTTCAAAATGCTGGAAAGCCAGATGCAGATATTCAATAACGATATTGAACTCCTAGCCGAGACAGTGGCTAATGAGAGCATTGATGCCCTTTCGGCACAGGTTCCTCAAAATGACCGGGAAGAGTTCTTCCAGCTTTTTGAAGCGTTTGGAACTGTTCCAACATTGGAAAAAATTGGCGAACACTTCGCGGCGAAGTGTCGGAAATTATAAATTTCTCCAGAGATAATTAAGAATATTACTAAAATTAAATAGTAGTAAACATAGGAGTAATATAAATTTATTGGGAAATTGATTTGGTCTCGTATACCTTTGGAGGGAACCGACGACCAGGGGAAGACAGCTGACTCGGCCTCTTTAGTCACAGACCACCGAAGCGAGAAGATCATCACACCTTTGCTCCTTATCCACATTTTAGAGACACCTCGTGGTGTTCTCGTGTAAATTTTGTAAATAGTATTCATTGAGAGCATAGGTTACTAAACCCAAATATCCCCGTCCATGTGTCTGCTTGTACCATCGAGAAGGTTTCGTCTGCCTGCAATATTGTCTTCAATCTTCAACATCTAAGACATCGCCAGCTAAGTACACACTTTTGCAGGAGGTCTGGTGGTTAACCCACTACAGTTCTCCTAGCTTATTGAGATCTCAATAATAAGGTTTAGCTTGGTGACATTAGTTGACGTCACTACCACCAGTAAATATTTTTAGTTTGGTAGTTAGTTAATTTCTAGTTGTTTCCCCTTTAAATTTTAAATTCTCTTTTTCAGTTGTGAGTTTAATTCAAGCACCAGTGTTTAATTTATATTTAGGAGTGTAACCATTCAAGTCATCCTATGGTTGTTGGTGACAGTCAGGTTAGGCATCTTGACAGCAGGTTCTGTGACAGGAAAGGGATGTGCATGAAGTCGGTGAGTTACCCAGGGAAGGGGATAGGTTATGTTAGACAAGATAGTTGAGTGGCATGGCGGACCAAGGGAAAAAGCCCATCGTCTGCCTGAGCGCTGGGGGAAATGATTTGATGGTAAGAAGTGAGGAATTTCTACGGCGGGTTTAAGAAGTGTAGGTAAAAATTAGGGCGGGGTGGTTCCTGTGGTGTGGGTGTCCTTCCAACGTTTCTTTGGGTTCAAGGAAGCTGGAATCAANCCCAACATTGGCACAAGCTCCCTACTAAAATAATGCATTCATTCTTGCTCATGATCCCGGCCTGGGAGATGGGCCCTGACTCCTCATGGATCTGTTATCCCAAAATTTTTCAAATGCGGGAAAGCCGATCGATTTTCAAAACGTTTGAACCCCTAGCCGAGACAGTGGCAATAAAGGTTTGGATCCCTTTCGCACAGTTCCTAAAATGCCCGGGGAAAGTTCTTCCAGCTTTTGAAGCGTTTGGAACTTTTCCCAACATTGGAAAATTGGCGAACACTTCGCGGCGAAGTGTGGGAATTAAAAATTTCCCCAAAGATAATAAAAAATATTACAAAAATTAAATAATAAACATAGGGAAATAAAAATTTATTGGGAATTGTTTTTGTCTCGTTCCCTTTTGGGGCCCGACGCCGGGGAAGACAGCTGACTGGGCCCTCTTTAAAAACCACCGAAGCGAAAAGATCAAAACACCCCCTTTGCTCCTTATCCCTTTTAGAGACACCTCGTGTGTTCTCTTTAAATTTTTTTGTAATAGTATTCATTGAGAGCTGGTTACAACCCCAAATATCCCGTCCATTTTCTTTTTCCCCATCGAAATTTTCGTCTCCTGCTTTTTTAAATTTAACTCTAAGACACGCCAGCTAAGTACACATTTTTTGCAGGGGGTCTGGGGGTTAAAACCCCTACAGTTCCCCTAGCTTATTGAGATCTAAATAATAAGGTTTGTTGGTGACATTAGTTGGACAGTCACTACCCCGGTAATATTTTTAGGGGTAGTTATTAATTTCTAGTTGCCCCTTTTAAATTTAAATTCTCTTTTCATTGGGGTTTATTAAGCACCAGTGTTTAAAATTTTATTTTGGGGTGTAACCATTAAAAGTCCCCTATGGTTGTTGGTGCAGTCGGTTGGGCATCTTCGCGGTTCTGTGACAGGAAGGGGATGGCATGAATCGGTGAGTTACCCCGGGGGGGGATAGGTTTATTTTTATGACAAGATGTTGAGTGCTGGCGGCCCAAAGGGAAAAAACCCCATCGTCTGCCTGAGCGCGGGGGGAAATGTGTTGATGTGTAAAATGGGAATTGCTACGGGGGTTTTCAGAAGCTGTAGGTAAGTTAGGGACAGGGGTGGGTTCCCTTGGTGTGTGTGTCCTTCCAAGATTTTTGTTGACGACTTGTGCTCCGGGCTATTGCTTGAATTCCCGGGCTGGTACTTCATTGAAAAGAAAATGGTTGGCCTTTGAGAAGCGGGGCCTCTTTTTCGGACAAAACCACCCTACCGCAGGGATGGGGTGCACTTTTCGGGGAAAGGAGTTCAGATCTTTCTGAATCCTTGAAAGGTAGATGCCTGCGTTTTTTTTAAAAACGGGAAAACCCGGGGGTTTAGACACGGGGGTCGGGAAAAGGAAACTTGCGACACTGGGAGGGTATCAAAAGGGCGGGAACTAAAGTGATTCGTAAGAAAAAAAGAGGGGGGGGTTTATTTAAAAATAAAGGAAAATTGAAAAAAAAAAAAGGTTTTGCTTAAAGGGTTTACTATACAACTGTAGGAGTTTTTAAAAAAAAGTAGTTTTTCCTAAAGGGGAAATAATATTTAAAGGGATTTTGATATAATGCTTAAACGAAACATGGTTGGATATGTCAAAGGTATTTGACCCGGGAATCGAATAGCTGGGATAAGTATTTCACAAGGAAGAGTGGCAGACGAGGTGGAGGTTCCCTTTTATGCAAAGATCATTCAGTGTTTTTTTATAATTTTTAAAAAAACGATGAAAAGCATAGAGTCTTTTGGGGTAAAGGTTACGGGGGAAAAGGAAAATTTTTTTGGGGTGTAGTGTATGGCCTCCAAACTTATGTAAAAGGATTCAGCTCCTTTTTGGAAGAAATAAACAGGCTGCAGTATAATCGCTATCGGGTGGGAATTTTAATCTTGGAATTAGCTGGGTTTAATCATGGTGAAGGGGCCCAGATAATTGTTAAATATATCCGGGTAACTTCCCCCAAGTCAAGCATAAAGCAGCTACTAGGGGAGTATTTCTAGATCTTTTGCTGACAAAAGAACGTTTTTTGTTACAAATGGGGGAGTCGGGGGGGAAATTAATAAAAACGACCATTATGAGACGATTTAGTTTAAAAAAGGGGAATTGGAAATTAAAGTGAAAATAAGCATCAATACCAAATTTCGAAGGAAAATTATGCAGGTTAAGAGACACTGAGGTTTTTAAAAAGGGGTTTGGGGGAGGGGGGGGGAAAGAAAGTTCCCGGGATAACCAGGGCGTGACAGCTGAAAGGGCCCCAATTATAAAGGGATTAGGAAAGGCACCTGGAGTAATTGCGCGTTAGATATGGAGTGGGGGTCAGGGCGAGAGTATTAAGCGTTAGACGGGGAAGTGAGGTCGGGCTGAGGAGGAAATTAGAAGGTTAAAGGGGAAGTGGGGTCGGGCTGAGGGGATTATCTTAATTTGTAAGGAAATAATTGGCCCAAAAGAAATTTCCTTAAGGAAAATAAGGTCCAAAAAGAGTGACCCAAAAATGGATGACCCCAAATTTTAAAAAACACTTGGAGTAAAAGAAACATTTATTTAAGGTTTAAAGGGAGGTTGGTAAACAAAAAACAGTATAAAGTTTGGCAAGGACAGTGAAGAAATTAACTCGAGTTGCTAAAAAAACCTTATGAATTAAAGTGCGGGCAGGCGAAAAGGGACCCAAAAAGGGGTTTTTTATCAGGGATATAAAACAAAACAAGGGATTGTTGGGGGTTAAAGGGCGGACAGGGTGGGTCTTAAAAACGGATGAGGATTTAAAGTAAATGATTATTTCTTAAGTTTTTTTTTACGGGGAGGATACCGACATACTTTATATGAAGTGTTTTAAAGGACGATGAGGAAAAACTCAAAAATATTGTGATAACAGGAAATGGTGGGGGGTTAGCTAAAATGAATTTTTTTAAATCGCCAGGACCAGATGAAATTTCCCAGGGGTTTTAAAAAAATGCAAGGAGGGTTTTAGTGAGTCGTTAGTGCACTTTTTTTGAAACCGGTTGAGATAGGCGATGTCCTTATTGTGGAGGAAAGGAAAAGTTTTCCCATATTTAAGAAGGGTACAGAGGGGTAAGTCAAATTTCGACCCTAATCAACAAACAGTGGTGGGTAATTATTGGGAATCATTATTGCAAAAAAAATTAGAGAGCACTTTGATAAACATGTTTGATCAATGTTCACAACTGGATTCACCAAGGGGTAGGTCATGTCTCACCAATTGTTGAGTTTTTATAGGAAAGTTTTAGACGGCATAATGAAGGATTATGATATAATATTCTGGACTTTAGTAAGGCTTTAGAAGTACCCCACGATTGACTCTTAAATAGGGTTTGGGGGTCATGAAAAGATGGGAAGGTTCTTCATTGGTCGAGCTTGGCTAAATATAGGCAAAAAAAAGGGTTTTCAATTAATGGTTCTAATCTGAAAGGGGCTGGTGACAATGGGGTTCCACAAGGGTCGTTTTGGGGCCATACTATTTTTTTTATTTCTCAACGACTTGGAAGTTGGGGTTAGCATGAATCAGCAATTTGCGGATACAAATTAGGTAGTATTATTTGGGCAAAATGATGTAACTTGGGGGGAGACTTAAAAAAACTTAACAATGGGCAGTAGTGGCAATGGGAATTTAATTTGGTAAAAGCACGTTATGAAAGTTGGTAGAAAAAAACCTGGGGAATGATACACCATAACAATGTTCGCTGAAAAGATCAGAAGTGAAAAAAATCTTGGGGTGAGGGGGAGCCCGACCCCCCACCTAGGAAACTGTATTTAGGGCCCGAAATAGAGCTAATAGAGTATTAGGATTCATTACCAGAAGTGTTTTAAAAATAGAAGTCGGGAAATTATTCTAAACTTTATCTGGCTCTAGTCAGGCCTCCCTAGACTATGCGGTTCAGTTTTGGTCTCCATATTACAGGAAGGATATAGCCTTGTCAGAAACAGTGCAGAAAAGGGATGACCAAAATGATACAAGGGTGCTAACTTTAGTTATGAGACGAGTTTGAAGTTATTAAAATTACACTCACTCAAGAGACGATCGAGACGAGAGTAAGGGGCGATCTGATAGAAGATTTTAAGTGGATAAAGGGATTTAATAAAGGAGAGGTAGGAAAAGTTCTTACGGCTTTTAACCAGGGTAGAACAAGAAGTAACAGATTCAAGCTGGAAAAGCGTAGAATTAGAAAGGAAATAGGGAAAAACTGGTTCACAAGTAGGGTGGTGAATGAATGGAATGGTCTCAGTAGACAGGTAGTTAGTGCGGAGTCATTAGGGAGCTTTAAAGAGGAGCTGGATAGGTTCATGGATGGGGATGAAAGGTGGATGTAGGTAGTGTTAGGCGACAGGAACTACCACGTGTAGGCCTCGCTAGCTTCCTTATTTTCTTATGTCTTATGTTTATCAATTTAATTTCCCACAACTGAAAAATTTAGTCCTTCGAACCGGATAGAACCCTTGATTACCATCATGGCGGCGGCGGCTAGTTACCCCACCTATCACGTAGCTTATGTTGGCCATTCTATTGTCACTTGTGATTCACTCCGTCCGAGAAGCGAGCCGTTTCCGGGAGTGCACATGGACATATTTAGGAAGGGAGGTGCAAGGCCGATATTTTTTTTTTTAATATCAGAATTCAAACAAACCCTTGACCCCCTACGTTACGATCTGGCTATCATCCTGATAGGGGGTAACGACATCAAGGAGGACACTAGTGTGGATGCATTATTTGAGGATATGATGGCCATCCATCAGGCTTTTTCAGAAAAGGGGATCACTTGTGTCTTGTGCACAATAGAACCAAGAATTTACCCCCATAACCATCCTCACTTTGTCGAGGCCGAGCGCTACAAAAATTTCTCAGGGGCCATAAATAGGAAATTGCAGCGTGAGCTCAAAGGCTACATCATTTTGTTGGCGGAAAACCTTCCCGATGGATCTGCGGATCATGGACGGGATACACCCAAACTTTGAAGGCAGACAACATATTTGGAACAAAGTGTCCAAAGCCATTAGGCATCATCATAGCATTTGGACACAAACCCAGCAGCCATTACAAGAATTTCAGTTTTCACTCTGGGTACTACTAACTTGTTAGTTTAGAGTCAATTATTTTAATTTTTTTGGCTTAAATTTACATGCATAACTAACAAGTTACTCATAATTCAACTTCCAAATTAACTATTTAGCAATTTGTATTTCATAAATTTAAAATGTTGTCCGTCTCCATATTTATTCATTAGATTGGTGGCATTTTGGCCACAGTTAAAATTTTAGCAGGCCATAAAGGGCACTGCACTAAGTTACTGGGTCAAATTGAAGAAGCTCTGGTGGATCATGTGGAATTTCACCAACTTAAAGTGTGGAAAGCACAGTTAGAGAAAAAGAAAAGTATCATTTCAAATCTATATGATACTCTAGTAAATGAGGCGGAGGTGATAAAGTGGAAGCATTAATCTGTGATCAGGCTGATTTTGAAGATCGCTTACAAAATACCATCCTTAAGATCGATGATGTGATAGAAGAAAAGCAGCCTAAGAACTTGAGCCTTAAGAGAATCAAATGACCCATTATTCAGCTGCCTGAGTTTGAAGGTGATATAGCAGAGTGGGATTCCTTTTGGGACCAGTTCGAAAGTAATATCCATGTTAGTTCAGAGTTGACTGCAGTGGATAAATTTAATTACCTAAAAGGTCAGATAAAGGGTGATGCTGGCAAGCTCATTTCAGGATTTCCTTCAGAAACTGCTAGCTATCAGTGTGCGGTAGATTTACTGAAGAAAACCTACGAGAACAGAGATAAAAAGTTGAGACCTTGCAAGAAAATTGATTAATATCAAAGTACCCTCTCATAATTTTCAATCTCTGTCTGAATTTAGAGCAGAGTTAGAGAGTAACTTGAAGAGAGCAGAAAATGCAGGTTGTAATTTATAAAAATCTAGCTGTTTGCTGTTCACTTTCTTAGTAGATTAATTGCCTAACCTGACTGTTGATCAAGTTCAATTAAAGTCAAAAAAGGATTATCCTTCTGTAGAAGACATTAGAACTAGTCTCGTAGACATTATAAATATAATTTACAATCCAAGGATTACAAGAAGGATAAAAGGGAATGAGAGAAAAAGGATGAAAGACCCTCCTTGCCCTCTAAATATGAGGCAAAATTTTTGGCAATTCAAGAAGGTACAGGAGCCTGTAGAGATCCAGGCAGAGTTCCACACCAACCAATTAATCCTAACTTACAATTCCCAGGCAGAGTTCTACATCAACCAATTAATCTTAACTCACAATTTAAATGTATTCTGTGTGAAGGGTTCCACAAAGCCACTAATTGCAAAAATTTGAGGGCGTGGTAACCGGCTAAAACGTATTTGAGAGTTAGGAAGATGTGCCCAAAAAGGGACTTGCCATCATAAGGAAAAGAGGGCTGTAGATTTAAATTACGCAGATGTCCTTCATGCTATAATGGATTCCATCATTCTTTTTATGTGACGCGGGCCAACCAACTGGGAGAGTGGCACAGTATGTGTGTGCAGTGAGACCTACGGGTGCTCATGACAATTCAACAGCTCTACCCATGGCTCAATAACCCTAGTTAGGGGTAAAATTGTCAAGGCTGCAAACACTTGTTTGATCAAGGATCACAGAGAACTTTTATCAGTAAAAATTTTTTCTGATAGTTTTAAAATTTAAAATCTTGTGGCCAGGTGGACTTGAACATTTCAGGATTTATAGGGGAAATACAAAATAAGACCTATGATTTTGTGAATTTTACAGTCAGGTCTGGTTCTAAATATATAAGATTGAAAGCTATAGTTTCTGGAAAAGGTTTACCTAAAAATATTAGGATGGATGGAATGGAAAATTTCATAAAGTACATGATGGACCAAGAATTGGCTCCTAGATCCAAACTTAAAGGATACGTAGATTCCATTGATCTATTAATAAAGCAACCAGTACAGTAAATAATAACTGGTCTAATTCAAGAAAATGGCTCCAGCTTCTTGAAAAAAAATCTGGACTGATACCCTTTGCCAAAATTCCTTCTAGATTCATAAAAGATCAGATAAATCTAGAGTAGCCATGGTCTCAAATGTCTGGCCAGAAGGTCATGCCCTAAATTAATTATTAGCGACAATGCTACAAATTTTAAGTTAGGTTTTCCCCAAACCCGCTTAGCCAAATTTTAGAAGATGTAAGTGCAAGAAGAACTAGAAGTTAAGGGGTGTGAGTGGAAATTCATACCCCCCAGAGCCCCTTGTTCGGGGTTTCTATGAGAGGATGATAGGACGGTCAAAAGCTGTCTGAGGAAAGTTTTGTTTTAAGAAAGCCATAACTTGGATGACCTCCACACAATTTTAGTGGAGATTGAATGTAGAGTTAATAATAGGCCCCTCCATATGTCCCAATAATTTAGGTGAGCCGAAACACTGACGCCTTCACATCTATTGCAGGTATTAGACAAAATTCATTGCCAGCAGTATCAATTCAGAGTTTGATCTAGACCCATCAAATCTAGATGCAGACAATTAAATTTTAAATATAAACAATTATCAAAAGTATTTAAATAAATGGCATCCTATGGAAAAAGGAATATTTAACCTCTCTTTAGATAGACACATCCATATATCTAACAAATCACTGAAAGAGCAAAATGTAAAGGAGGGGGAGGTGGTATTAATTGAAAGTGAGAAACCTCGAGGCAGTTGGCCTTTGGGTAGAATAGAGGAATGTCATAAAGAGGCACAGGGGTCATCAGAACTGTAAAATTAAAGACAAAAATTTGGGGTTTTGTAATTAGAATAGTGAATAATAATATCCACTGGAAGTAGTTGCAAATTTTCCAGGGTCTAAGGTAGATCTGAGGGCAGTTATCTACTCCCGAAGAAAACCCAAAACAGGCCTTCTTCTCATTCAGAAGAAGCTGGTTCCCAAAGGAATCCTAGATCCGCTGCCGCTAAATTCGGCAGAATTTGCAACAAATGATTGAAGAAGGTCAGCTTCCATTTAATTTATTTTTAATTCAATTTTTTCCCCTTTGGGCCCAAAATGCGGGGAAAATTTTAATATCTCCAGAGATAATTAACCCTTCACTGCGGATATCAAATTCATAGGCCTACCCCCTGTGCGGCAGGTTTAATTTAAAATATAAAATAATTATTGATCATATTTTTTAAAATGCCTAAATGAATAGGATGCTCATTCCATACCGAAAAACTATGTTTGGTCTTGGTGGAGGCTACCCGCTAAGTGAAGAGTTACGTCAAAGTGCAGCAACAGGCCCATGACCGTGCTGCCAGACGCCAATGAAACTACTTACTACTCAACATAATACAGCTTTTTTTGGTACATAAATGTTTCATTCATGCATCTTCATCATTCTACTTCGTTTTTATCCCTCAAAAAATATTTTAATATCTTGATATTAGCCTCGCCATTGAAGGGGAGGGGCCGGGAGCGCAAAACCCTCGTACGTTTCCCCCTTGACCTTTTTATCATACTACTCACTCAAGCAGAAAAAAAAGGTTCTATTTATCGCAACATTTACACTGTTGCCATACAAGCCTATCACACGAATATTTAAACCCATAATATCATTGAGCGCGTTTAAAAACAAAACCTGTATGTACCAGCCGCAGTGAACCCTTAAATACCTGAGAGACCCTTTTTTACCCCCCAGTGAAGGGGGTTAAAAATTTATAAAATAAAAAGTAGTAAACATAGGAGTTAAATTTATTGGGAGATTTAATTTGGGGTCGTATTCCTTGGGCAAAGCGACGTCAGGAAAATCCAGCTGACTCGGCCTCATTCCGTGACTCCACGAAGAGGGGCGTTCACGACACTTTGCTCCTTATACACTTTAGAGCACACGTGTGTTTTTCGTGTAAAAATTGTAAATAATATTCATGGAGGTATGGGTTTTTCTAAACCAAATCCCGGTCCTGAAAGCTTGATACATGAGAAGGTTACGCCCGCCTATTGTCTACAAAACATCGTCTTCAAAAATTAGACGCACCACTAAGTAACAACGTTTTCAGGGGCTGGCAGTTAATCCTTACAGTGCTCCTAGCTTATTGAGATCTCAAAAAAAGGTTTTGCTTGGGGACATTTTTTTGGAAGCCACTACTAACCCGGTAAAAAATTTTTAGTGTAGTTTTTAATTTCAAATTTGTCCCCTTAAAATTTTAATTTTCTTTTTCAGTTTTTGAGTTTAATTCAAGCACCAGTGTTTTAAATTTTTATTTAGGAGGTAACCGTTAAATCATCCTTCAATTTATTCCCCGATATCAATTTTGTACTTTTTCATAATAGCCCCTTTAAACTTTTGGGTACAATAAGAAGTTTTTTTTGCTTTCTGTGCAGAAGAGTGTCTGGTGAATCTGGGGGTCTATTCGCTTGACCCCCGCTCCCGAAACCCGCCATTCACACCAGAGCTTGTTGTGGACGTTTATTGCTGGAGTGTGCTCCGGCGTTCGTGCCCCTTCTTTTGCCTTTAAAATGCATGAGGGATATCACACCCAAGAAGCGTGAAATTTTTTTAGCTTTTAGAAAACATGCTGGTTTTAGCATCAGAAAGTTTTCTGAGAAAATGAAGGTGGCAAAGTCAACTGTTGGCGATATTGTGGAAAAGAGCTGAAGACAACTGGGAACATTCAACACTGCGTGGATGCAAATGTGGAAGAAAACGCAAGACAACATCTCACGATGACAAGGTTATCATCAGACATAGTGTGAAGGATCCTAAAAAACCAATAAAGACCTTCAGAGAGATTTGTCCCTTTAGCTGGCGTAGATGTTTTTTCTTCAACTGTCCGGCGAAGGCTCCTTGAGGTTGGCAGAGTTGCCAGAAAACCGGTACATAAAAAAGTTATTGACTTCTGCTATGAAGACAGAACGTCTTCGCTGGGCACGCAAGTATGCTGGATGGAAGGCAGATGACTGGAGGAAAGTTCTATTTTCAGACGAATCTCATTTGAAGTGCCAGGGTACAGGTCGGGTGGTGGTGAGAACGAAGCAAAGGTGAACCACTTCGGCCAGGAGAAATTCAACAAGCGCCAAAACACCCACCAAAGAAGATGTGTTGGGGTTTTTTTACTCCTAAAGGTCAGGAACGGCTTGTTAATGTTGAGGGAATGATGAACAGCGATAAATACAAGGTGCCTACCGAGGTGCGTAAAACTGAAAAGAAGGAGTGTTCTACGCCAAACTCGACTCTGTATTAGACCAGTGTCCTCCTCGGGACACACTCATTGTCTTGGGCGACTTTAATGCTACTACTGGCACGTGAGAGTTTGGTACGAGTTATGTGTTGGTCCCCATGGCTCTGGTACCAGAACACCAACATTTTCTCTGCTTCTGAATTTTGCAAGGTCCAGAAGGTTGAAAATTGCAGGTTCTTGGTACCAGAGACCAGAGCTGCACCGCTGGACATGGTATAGTAATCCCGGGAGGGGTAGCTAAGGAGACGACCACGTCCTCGTTAGTACTCTTTGGAGGATTCTCCAGAACTGCAGGGTTTACCGGAGTGCTGAGTTCTTTGGAACAGATCACAGATTTGTTGATGCTACACTTAAGCTTCATGTCAAGTCCGGGAAGAATCTCATGAGATAAACCAAAACTGTGTTTCATCTTGAGAAACTGAAGGACTTGACATGTGTTCATGAGTATGCGGGGGCGGGTCTCAAACGGTTTGATGTGCTCGGTGCCCTGGGGGACCCTGTAGAACTGTGGGATACCTTCAAATGTAAACTCTACAGGCTGCCAAGGAGTGTATTGGGGAGCGCCCAAGGTCAAGGCGTGGTTTTGTCTCGACGGAGACGCTGGAAAAAATCGAAGGAGAGTCGCGCTGCCAGGATGGCTGGGAACCAGGACCAGCACAGGGCTCTTGTCACGCCGGGGAACTAGAACCCTCCTGGGGAGAGACAAGGAGAGGTATGTCAGGAGTCTCGCTGAGGTGTCGAGGGTCATTTGAACGCTAATGACTCCGACCCGCCTACCGAGCCCTGAAGAAGCTCCGTTCCAAGTCTCCATCTCGGGTGAGTGCTATTCGAGCAGCAGATGGGCGCCTCGTGTCGGACATGATGGGCAGATGGCTCGTTGGGCTGAGTACTTTGGGCAGTTGTTCACGGGGACCTTCAACTGAGCAGCTTCACACACTGGATTACAGGCACTGGATGCCGATCCTCCCATAGACGAAACCGCACCGTCGCTTGACGAAGTCAGAGAGCTGTAGCTAAGTTGAGGGTGGAAAATCAGCTGGTGTTTGTATATTAGTGCGGAGCTCCTCAAAGCTGGGGGTGAGGCCATGATCCGCGGGTTGCATGCTGTCCTGACTGCGTGTGGCAATCAGGTACCATTCCTCCTGACTGGAAAAGGGGCTGGTCGTCCCAATCTGGAAAGGAAAGGGGGCTGGTCGTCCCTATCTGGAAAGGGAAAGGGGACCGTCAGGACTGCAACAATTACCGCGTATTACACTGCTCAACGTGCCAGGCAAGGTGCTTGCCCATCTATTGCTGACACGGATCCGCAGTCTTCTGCTGAAGCATCAGAGACCTCAGCAGTCTGGGTTCACGCCTGGTAAGTCAACAACGGACCGTATCCTAGCGCTTCGTGTCCTGGTGGAACGCCGACGTGAGTTTCGACAGGGGATGCTTGCAGCCTATGTTGATCTCAAGAAGGCGTTTGACTCAGCGCATCGTGAGTCACTTTGGGATCTTCTGCGACTTCGCGGGATTCCTGCAAGGACTATTAGTTTGATAACCGGTCTGTACTCTGGGACTGAAAGTGCTGTGAAGTGTGGGGCAGGTGTATCCAGCTTCTTTCCTGTTAATACAGGAGTGAGGCAAGGGTGCGTCCTTGCCCCATCACTTTTCAACGCTTGTATGGACTGGGTATTGGACAAGGTGTGTAGATCAAAGTGATTGTGGAGCATCCATCGGCAACCAAGATCACTGATCTTGTTTTTGCCGATGATGCATTAATCTTTGCTGAGTCGCTGGAGGTACTGGTGATGGCTCTCGAGGTGCTGCACGAGGAGGCAAAGCCTTTGGGACTTGAGGTCTCCTGGCTTAAGACCAAGGTCCAGGTGTTTGGAGACTTACTAGATGAAGCAGTACAGTCTGTTCATGCGTGCGGCGAGGACATTGAGTTCTTGGAAAGTTTTACATACCTTGGTAGCGCAGTCCATAATGATGGCGGGTCACGTCAAGAAGTCTTACGGCGGATTGGCATAGCCCACGGTGCTATGGACTCGCTCAGCGGGAGTATTTGGCGTTGTCGGTACCTGTGCAGGAGGACAAAGATCCGGATCTTCAAGTCGCTTGTGATCCCTGTCTTACTCTATGGTTGTGAGACATGGACACTAAATAGTGACTTGAAGAGACGAATCAATGCCTTTGGTAATAAGTGTCTTCGCAGAATCATGGGGTATCGCTGAGATGATTACGTGTCAAATCAGCGATTGCACCGTGACTGAATCGAGGCCTATTGCTTGCATAGTCCGTCAACGCCAACTTCGGCTATATGGGCATGTGGCACGCTACCCTGAACCGACCCTTTCCCCATCGGGTTGTATCTGTAAGAGACAATCCGGCCCGTGGAGGGGGCCCAAAGGGGGGCGCCCACAAGGCTCGTGGCTGGGGCAAGTTATGTTTTTTTGTCGAAAAGCTGTTGGTAGGGGAAAGGGAGCCTGCATGGAGACTCGCGCGTGGTGACCCCCGGGGAGTGGCGTCGTAGGGTTGGCGAGGCGACGCGCCCCCCGGTGTATCCCCCCAAATGATTGATTGATAAAATACAAGGCAGTCCTGGAGGCTCACTTGCTTCCTGTGATGCAAAGGGTCTTCTGAGGGAAGGGGGCTTTTTTCCAGAAAAAATCTCGCTCCGTGCCATACTTCCCAAAAAATGCCACATTCTTCGAAGAAAGTGGACAAACCATTCTAGATTGGCCTGGGAATTCTCCTGACATAAACCCCATTGAGAATCTATGGGCTATAATTAAACGTAGAATCGAGAAAGAGACTGTTCGACGATGCAGAAGTGATTTGTGCTGTTTTTAAGGCCTGGTACCATGACGAAAAACTAGCAGAAATGAGTTCAAGCTTGGTGGAATCTATGCCAAAGCGAGTGGGGAAAAAGCTTGAAAAAGCAAAGGGTGGGCATATCTCATATTAAATGTATCATCTATCTTACCATTGACATGTTTCTTTGGATAAAACATCAATTTAACAATAATTGTATTATTTCATCAGTGTCCCGGACTAAATTGGGACACTACGGTATATATATTATTATATATATAAAATTTTATATATATATATATATTATATATATAATATTATTATTATATTATATATATATAGTATATAAAATATCTATAATATAATATAAAGCGAAAGTGTGTCTGTCTGTCTGTCTGTGTGTGTGTGTGTGTGGTAAGGTTCCGCCCCCCGTGGCGCAATCACCTCATATGGCACCCTTTTTTGGAAACCCGGGGTTTACCAGGGGAAGGTTTTAAGCCCACTTATGAGGATGATTCGATCACTTTTTTTCTTCTGTTTTTTTGCAAGCCTATTAGCGATAATTGTGAAAAAAAGGGGGTTGCGAGAATTGAGGAAACCTTGATGTAGGGTGATGGGTATGGGATGAATGGTAGGGTGATGGTAATGGTGTGGGGTGATGGTGATGAATGGGTGGGGGGTGATGGGTTGGGTGATGGTGATGGGGGAGGGAATAGGTGGGGGGGGGGTAATGGTAAATATGCGAAAGTGTTCTGTTGTCTGTCTGTTGTCTGTCTGTGTGGTGTGGTATAGGTTCCGCCCCCCGTGGCGCAAACACCTCATACACATTTTTTGGGAAACCCGGGGTTACCAGGGAAAATTTTTTAACCCAAATTTGAGATGATCCGATAACTTTTTTTTTTTTTTTTTTGCGCCTATTGCGATAATTTTGAAAAAAAAAGTGGGGTTGCGAGAAATTTAGGAAACCCTTTATGTGGGGGATGGGTAAAGGGGGAGTGAATGGGGGGGTGTGGGTAATGGGGTGGGGGATGGGGTGAAATGGGGGGG
This sequence comes from Chionoecetes opilio, assembly GCA_016584305.1. Classification (NCBI taxonomy): domain Eukaryota; kingdom Metazoa; phylum Arthropoda; class Malacostraca; order Decapoda; family Majidae; genus Chionoecetes; species Chionoecetes opilio. The sequence goes on from JACEEZ010012776.1 coordinate 22,954, forward strand.
GGGTGGGGTTGGGGGGGATGGGTGATTGGGGGGAATAGGGGGGGGGGGGGGGGATGGGTAAGTGTGAGTGAAGGGGGGGTGGTGATGGGGAATGGGTGAGTAATGGGGGGGGGGTGATGGGAAGGGTGATGAAGGGTGGGGGGTGATGGGGATGGGTGATTTAAATGGGTGGGGGGAATACATCAATTCTAAATCCCCTGTTTCAGGAAAGTTAGAAGGGGTATTGGAGGTCCTGTTTGGTGGGGGGGAAGGCTCATACCCCCCGCAGACGCTAGCCCAAAAAATCCGCCCGGGGGGCTTTGGGGGCTGGTATATAATATAAAAATATATTAAAATATATATAATATATAAATATATATATATATTATATTAATATATATATATATTATTTTAATTTTATATATTATAATATATATAATATTATAATTTAATATTATATATATATATAAAATATATATATATATATATATATATATAATATATATATATGTATATTATATATATATATATATATAATATATACGTACAGTACATTTATACATTTATACATATATATATATAATATTTATATATCTATATATATATATATATATATATATATTATATACTTATATACTATATATATATATATATATATATCTATAAAAATATATGTAAAAAATAAAAATTATATAATATTTTTTATATATATAATATATATATATATATATATATATATATATAAAAATATATGTAAAAAATAAAAATTATATATATATTTATATATATATATCATATATATATATATATAATATATATATATATATATATATATATATATATATATAATGAATAATATAAATAAAAATAAATAATAATAAAAAAATATATAAAAAGGACAAAATTATATAAAATATAAATCTTAAAAAAATCAATGAAAAATTTTATGAAAAAAATATAATAAAAAATCTAAAAAATCAAAATGTATAATAAAAAAATATCGAAATCTTAATTAAAAAAATCTAAAAAATATAAAAAATATAATGAATTTCAGAAAAAATAAAAATCCAATATAAAAAAGAAAAATATGTAAAATAAATATAAAAAAATATACATCTTACCACTTAGGCTACATCTTACCACATCTTACCATCTAAGCCACTTAAGTTCGAGATTTGATAAATTTCACTGACGACAAAGTTGTAGAGCGCTAAAAACTCTATCGGAAGTATGCCCTCGATGTTGCCGTAAGACCTACATTAAGTCCGCCAGACGCCGGAAAGCTCACTTCTCATACAAAATCGCCTCGTTTTTCGGGTAAAAACCATTTTCCTGGCAACTGGATTTTCCACGTTATTATTTACCCAACGTAGGTGGTTTCAGGGCTGGATACTGTTTAAGGTCTAAGGTCCTATCTCCAAACTCCAAAAGTCACAAAAAACAGCGTAAGTCGGTCAAACACGTACGGTCGAAGTCCAGCTCCGCATCCAAGCATCCGGTTCGACGTTCCGCCCACTGCTGCTGCTGCCTTGGCTTCTGGATTCCTCCAGGACCTTATCGCTGACGGCCACCTCTCTCCAGACATGTCGTACCTGGTCTGCGATCCTAACAAGCTGAGGGCCAGGCAGGATGCCATGACATCGGCCATGGACCTTGACCAGGGGAAGCACCAGGGTACCAAAATAGTTGGATTGGGTTACGATGAGAGGAAGGACAAGACCAGGGCGATGGTGCCCGACAGCTATGGGAAACTGCACCCAAGGTTGATCAGGGAGGAGCATGTGTCCGTGACAGAGGAGCCATCTGGAAGGTACCTTTGGCACTTTGTACCAGAGGACTCAGTGCCACCTGAGAAGCCTGCGTTCAAGGTGGCTCAGGCTCTCTATGATCTGCTGGTGACATACGACTCCACCGACTCACTGATCGTACTGCAAGGTGACTCAACTAGGGCCAACACGGGGTGGAAGGGTGGTACTCACGCCCATTTGGAGAAGATGCTGGGACGCAAGCTCTTCTGGAGTAGTAGAGACGTGAGCTCGCAATGTGCAGCGTCCCTGCGCATTCGGTCAGCGGTCCGCCTAGTTCGTACTGACGTGGTGGCGCTTTGTATAGTCAATAACCTTGTAGTTGGTACTTGCAAAGTGTCTAGATAGGATCAAAGTATCTTATCTTATCTTCTGGAGTATATGCGTGTTGCACACAAGCGAGTTGCCCCTGCGCCACCTTATCACCAGCATCGACGGGCCTACCTCATCTGACACTGGCTTCACGGGTCCAGTGTGCAGTCTGCTGTCCAGCGTGAATGAGATGCAGTACAACGCAGAGTTCAGAGGAGTGCCAGGCGGTGAAGATCTCACGGAAATAAATACCGGAGTATATCCTGGTCAACATGTCCACTGACCATCAGGTCTCCTACCAGCTGGTCCAGGCTGTGAAGCGGGGCGTTCTCCCGTCCGAGCTGCAGGAGATCAAGTGTGGCAAGGTGTCCCATTCCAGATGGCTCACCACAGCCCAGTCGCTCGTGTACATGTGGACCAGAAAGCATGGACTGACTGGCAAAGAACTGAACACCCTGGAAATCCTAGTCAAGTACTGCCTGCAGGTGTACTTCAAACTCTACTACGACATCAAGGTTCACCACAGACTAGAGGACGGCCCCAAGCACATCCTCACGCAGCTCAGAGTGATGAGGTCGCAGCCCAAGAAGGTCCAAACAGCTGTGACCTTCTACGTGCGGACAGGAGCATGGTTCGCACACTCAGAATGTGTCCTCCTCTCGCTGATGGCGAGTCAGAGTGAGGACGACCGCAGGTTCGCCGTTACCAAGATTTTGAAGCTGAGGGCTGGCGAGGAGTATGGGGACACCAATGTAAGACCTCGCATCACACCCAAGCTGAACTTGTCAGCCACCAGCTTGCAGACACTGATCAGCTGGCAGCCTGGCCAGGTGCACGAGCCGGCATTCACCTGTTCACTGTCCGGGGATGAGATCCAGGAGATCCTGGTCAAGCCGTACGAGGTTCCGGAGTTCTCTATCCACACTCAGAGCACCGAAAGAGTCGTGAAGCAGGTGACAGAGGCTGCGGTAGCAGTGGTGGGGCAGCAGGCCAGAGACGGGTTCATCCGGGCTCGGGCCCTCCACCGGGAGACCATGCCCTGCTTCAGGTCTAAGAAGGACATGATGGACACGTTCTAGGCCAACGTAGAGGCTGTGACACTGTGATGTAGTGCCTGATGAACCAACTGATCAGAAAGAGCTTACCACGCTAGTCATTTGGAACTCATATTGGTGCATGATGCAATAAACAGAACCAACCGGATACTGCGTACTCATTTAAGCATTATTCGATAAGGGTGCAATATAAAAGTGCGATTTTGCATAGTAAGAATTACTCAAATACAAAAATGGAATTTGATAAAATCGTCTTAGAATTCCATTTTACATAGGAAATTGGCATGCCAAAGTTGAGAAAAAGAATTTTTGTTATACGGCATACCCTAATATATATATATATATATATATATATATATATATATATATATATATATATATATATATATATATATATATATAAATATATAAAATAATAAATATATTTAAATATTATAATTTATTTTTGCAAAAGGCCATGGCCGAATAGCCCACCCCTCGGTACGCCACTGTATATATATATTGATAATAATAGCATAACTATTTTCATTACTAGTAAAAATTATCATTATTAATAGTTTAACATAAAATCTATCCAACATTTTCCTATGCTCGCGTCAAAAGAAAACTCTTGATATTTGATGGATAACTTATTTATTGTCAACATATTTTTATGTCTGGACAAAACCTGAAATTTCGTCATGAACATTGAAATGAAACACACAAATAAGTCAATGACAACTGTTTGCTGTCAAGACGGGTTACTAAAATGATGTGCTAATAATGATTCATGTAGTGAAATATGCATTTTTTTATGAACAATTGTACAAAATTAATGTTATTGATAATAATATGTTCAAACAAACAATAATATCTCGAAATACACTTTATGAACCCAAGTTTATCTATCTATCTATCTATCTATCTATCTATCTATCTATCTATCTATCTATCTATCTATCTATCTATCTATCTATCTATCTATCTATATATATAATATTATATATATATATATATATATATATATATATATATATATATATATATATATAATATATAATATATATATATATATAAATAATAAAAAATATATAATATATATATATATATATATATATATTATATATATATATAATATATTATATATATATATAATGTTAACAGGAAAATACTGTTATCCATGGTGTAAGCACAAAACACTCTAGCATTGCAATAATTACCAGCGTGCACAGCCTAATAGGCCTAATTGTTATGTCCCGGAACAACACTAGGTATTAGGTATAAGGATAAAACATTTGTTTATTATAAATATATATTATAATTTGTTTTTATTATTTATAATTTGTTTATATAACAAATAGAAAGTTTTATTAACGACAAAAATATATTCAAAATATTTATAAAAGTGCGAATGATGACAAAGCCCGTTGGGGAAGGGGGTCCAGACGCACGCAAGCACACACGCAACCCTTCAGGCACGCACGCAATCACGCAACCCTTCAGGTACGCACGCACACACGCAACCCTTCAGGCATGCACGTACACACGCAAACCCTTCAGGCACCACGCACGCAACCCTTCAGGTACGCACGCACACACACGCAACCCTTCAGTGCACCCCAAACGCAATCACGAACCCTTCAGGTACGCACGCACACACGCAACCCTTCAGGCACCCACGCAATCACGAAACCCTTCAGGTACGCACGCACACACGCAACCCTTCAGGCATGCACGTACACACGCAACCCATCAGGCACGCACGCAACCCTTCAGGTACGCACGCACACACGCAACCCTTCAGGCACCACGTACACACGC
>JACEEZ010012777.1:0-13091 GCA_016584305.1 Chionoecetes opilio
TTTAGTAGTAGTGTAGTGTGTTAGTAGTAGTAGTAGTTGTAGTAGTAGTAGTAGTAATAGTAATAGTAGTAGTAGTAATATCAATAATAGTAGTGGTTGTAAATTATAGCAGCAATAGAAGTAGAAGTACCCGCTTAGTATATAAGTATGTAGTATCAAAAGTGGTGGTAGTAAGGTGGCATTGAAGTTATATCACACACACACACACACCCACACCACAGACATACACACACACACACACACACACACCACAGACATACACACACACCACAGACATACACACCCCACCACAGACATACACACACACCACGGGACATACACCACACCACAGACATACACACACACCACAGACATACACACACACCACAGACATACACACACACCACAGACATACACACACACCACAGACATACACCACACCACAGACATACACACACACCAACATATACACACACACACACCACAGACATACACACACACCACAGACATACACACACCACAGACATACACACCCACAGACATACACACCCAGACATACACACACACCACAGACATACACACACCACAGACATACACACAAACCACAGACAAAACACACACCACAGACATACACACACACCACAGACATACACACACACACAGACATACACACACACCACAGACATACACACAAAACCACAGACATACACACACACCACAGACATACCCCACACACCACAGACATACACACAACCCACAGACATACACACACACCACAACATACACACACACACAGACATACCACACACCACAGACATACACACACACCACAGACATACACACACACCACAGACATACACACACACCACAGACATAACACACACCACAGACATACACACACACCACAGACATACACACACCCCACAGACATACACACCCCACCACAGACATACAAAACACACCACAGACATACACACACACCACAGACATACACACACACCAAGACATCACACACACCACAGATATATACACACACCACAGACATCCCACACCACACACAGACATACACACACACCACAGACATACCACACACCACAGACATCACCCCACACACCACAGACATACACACCACCACAGACATACACACCCACCACAGACATACACACACACCACAGACATACACCCCACACACAGACATACACCCCACACCACAGACATACACACACACACAGATATATACACACACCACAGACATACACACACACACACAGACATACACACACACCACAGACATACACACACACCACAGATTAAAACACACACACACACCACAGACATACACACACACCACAGACATACACACACACCACAGACATCACACACACCACAGACATACACACACACCACAGACATACACACACACCACAGATATATACACCCCACACACACCACAGACATACACACACACCACAGACATACACACACACCACAGACATACACACACACCACAGACATACACACACACCACAGACATACACACACAAAAACCACAGACATACACACACCCCACAGAATACACAACACCACAGACAACACACACACCCAGACATACACAACCCCAAAACCACAGATATACACACACACCACAGACATACACACACACCACAGACATACACACACACCACAGACATACACACACACCACAGACATACACACACACCACAGAATACACACACACCACAGACATACACAAAACACCACAGACATACACACACACCACAGAATACACACACAACCACAGACATACACACACACCACAGACATACACACACACAAGACAACACACACACCACAGACATCACACACACCACAGACATACACCCACACACCACAGACATACACACACACCACAGACATACACACACACCACAGACATACACACACACCACAGACAAAACACAACACCACAGACATACACACACACCACAGACATAAAACACACACCACAGACCATACACACACACCACAGACATACACACACACCACAGATATATCCCACACACACACACCACAACATACACACACACCACAGACATACACACACCACAGACATACACACACACCACAGACATAAAACACACACCACAGACAACACACACACCACAGATATATACACACACACCAGATATATACACACACCCCCACAGACATACACACACACCACAGACATAAAACACAACACCCACAGGACATACACACACACCACAGAATACACACACACCACAGACATACACACACCCCACAGACATACACACACACCACAGACATACACAAAACACCACAGACATACAACACACACAAGACATACACACACACCACAGACATACACACACACCACAGACATACACACACACAACAGACATACACACACACCACAGACATACACACACACCACAGACATACACACACACCACAGACATACACACACACCACAGACATACACACACACCACAGACATACACACACACCACAGACATACACACACACCACAGACATACACACACCCCAACAGACATACACACACACCACAGACATACACACACACCACAGAAAATCCCACACACCACCACAGACATACACACACACCACAGACATACACACACACCACAGACATACACACACACCACAGACATACACACACACCACAGACATACACACACACCACAACATACACACACCCCCACAGACATACACACACACCACAGACATACACACACACCACAACATACACACACACCACAGAAAATACACACACACCACAGACATACACACACACCACAGACATACACAAAACCCCACAACATACACCACACCACAGACATACACACCACCACAGATTATTACACACACACACACCACAGACATACACACACACCACAGACATACACACACCACAGACTACACACACCCCACAGACTACAACACCCCAAACAGACATACACACACACCACAGACATACACACACCCCACAGATATATACCACACACCCACAGACATACACACACACCACAGGACATACCACACACCAAAAGACATACACACACACCACAGACATACACACACCCCACAGAAACACACACACCACAGACATACACACACACCACAGACATCACAAAACACCCAGACATACACACACCCACGGACATACCACACACCACAGACATACACACACACCACAGACATACACACACACCACAGACATACACACCACACCACAGACATACACACACACCACAGACATACACACACACCACAGACATACACACACCACCACAGACATACACACACACCACAGACATACACACCACCACAGACATACACACACACCACAGACATACACACACCCCACAGACATACACACACACCACAGACATACACACACACCACAACATACACACACACCACAGATATATACACACACACACACCACAGACATACACACCACACCCCCAGACATACACCACCACAGACATAACACACACCACAGACATCCCAACCACACCACAGACATACACACACACCACAGACATACACACACACCAAAAGACATACACACACACCACAGACATACACACACACCACAGACATACACACACACCCACAGACATCCCACACACCACACATACACACACACCACAGACATACACACACAACACAGACATACACACACACCACAGACATACACACACACCACAGACATACACACACACCACAGACATACACAAAACCACAGACTACACACACACCACAGACATACACACACACCACAGACATACACACACACCACAAGATATATACACACACACCACAGACATACACACACACCACAGACATACACAAAACACCACAGACATACACACACACCACAGATATATACACACACCACACACCACAGACTTTACACACACACCACAGACATACACCCCACCACAGACATACACACCCCCCCCACAGACATACCACACCCCACACAGACATACACACACACCACAGACATACACACACACCACGGACATACACAACCACAGAATACACACACACACACAGACATACACACACACCACAGACATACACACACACCACAGATATATACACACACACACACCACAGACATACACACAAAACCACAGACATACACACACACCAACAGACATACACAAACACCACAGACATACACACACACCACAGACATACAACACACCACAGACATAACAAAACACACCACAGACATACAACACACACGGGACATACACACACACCAAGACATACACACACACCACAGACATACACAACACCACGGGACATACACACACACACAACATACACAACCCCACAGACATACACACACACCACGGGACATACACACACACCACAGACATACACACACACCACAGACATACACACACACCAAAAGGACATACACACACACCACAGACATACACACACACCACAGACATACACACACACCACAGACATACACACACACCACAGACAAAACACACACACCACAGACATACACACACACCACAGACATACACACACACCACAGACATACCACACACCACAGACATACAAAACACCCCACAGACATACACACACACCACAAGACATACACACACACCACAGACATACACACCCCACCACAGGACATCACACACACCACAGACATACACCCCACACCACCGACATACACAACACCACCGACATACCACACACACCACAAGACATACACACACACCACAGACATACACACACACCACAGACATACACACACACCACAGACATACACACCACCACGGGACATACACACACCCCCACAGATATTACACACACACACACCACAGACATACACACACACCACAGACATCACACACCACAGACATACACACACACCCACAGAATACACACACACCACAGACATACACACACACCACAGACATACACACACACCACAGACATACACACACACCACAGACATACACACACACCACAGACATACACACACACCACGACATACACACACACCACAGAATACACACAACACCACAGACATAAAACACACACCACAGACATACACACACACCACAGAATATAACACACACACACCCACAGACATACACAACAACCCACAGACATACACACACCCCACAGATATATACACACAAACACACCACAGACATACACACACACCACAGACATACACACACACCCCCAGACATACACACAAAACCACAGACATACACACACACCCAAAACATACACACACCCCACAGACATACACACACACCACAGACATACACAACACCACAGACATACACACACACACAGACATACACACCCCACCACAGACATACACACACACCACAGACATACACACACACCACAGACATACACACACACCACAGACATACACACACACCACAGATATATACACACACACACACCCCCCAGACATACACACACACCACAGACATACCACACACCACAGATATATACACCACACACACCACAGACATACACACAACACACAGACATACACACACACCACGGGACATACACACACACCACAGACATACACACACACCAAGACATACACACACACCACAGATATATACACAAAACCACACACCACAGACATACACACACACCACAGACATACACACACCACAGACATACACACACACCACAGACATACACACACACCACAGACATACACACACACCACAGACATACACACACACCACAGACATACAAAACACACACAGACATACACCCCACCACAGACATACACACACACCACAGACATCACCCCACACCACAGACATACACACACACCACAGACATACACACACACCACAGACATACACACACACCACAGACATACACACACACCACAGACATAAACACCAAAACCACAGACATACACACACACCCCCCAGACATACACACACACCACAGATATAACACACACACAGACATACACACACACCACGGGACTACACACACACCACAGACATACACACACACCACACGGACATACACACACACCACAGATATATACACACACACACCACAGACATACACACACACCACAGACATACACAACCACAGACACACACACACAAAGAAGTACAGCTTCCATCATAGACATGTAGAATTTTGGAATGGACTAAATAGGTGATATGGGCAAAAAATGTGTACTAGTTGAAGAACGACTGGATAAATGTAGCTACGGAGACAGGACCCCACCAGTGTAGCTAGGCCCTGAAAACGCAACTAGGTAAAGCACACACACACAACCCGACACACACATACACACCCCATACACACACACCAACTACACAAACACCACACCCGGATGACTGGGAATGGTATGGCATCAAGGCCCTGGATTTGGTGAGGCTCAAACGGGAGGACCGCCAACGACCGCACCACACTCACTATCCTCTCCGTCAGCGCTCTGCAAAGCACAAACACAGATAGAAAATAGATAGAAGATTATTATTGACCACAGCATTTTAAAAAATTACACATACTACATTTAATAAATAGACAAAAACATAATGTCTAACAATGAAACCTTCCCACAAATTTGAGTCAAAACTGGTGTCCCAAAAAAAAAACCTCCAAAACTACTAAACAATATCATTCAACAAGCAGGTCTACACACACACACTGAAACAAGAGTAGTTAGAGGGACAACACGCACAAACACACACAAAAGGTGGTCCCCTAAAAGGGGCAAACCCCCGGGCAAAAAAGGAGGGGGGAAAGAGGGCGCCCCACCACACAAAAAAGGGGCCCAACACAAAGCAAACACAACAGGAGAAAAGGAAAAAGGGGGGAAAAGGAGGAGAGGAGGGGAGGAAGGGGGAAAGGAGGGAGAAGGGAAAAAAGGAAAAAGAGGGAGGAGGAGGAGAAAGGAGGGGGAGAGGGAGGAGGAGGGGGGAGGAAACCACAAAATAGTGGTTCTAAAAGGATCTGAGAACGGACGACAGAAGAGGGTTTCAGATGTGGTTAAGAAATCACATTTTTGCCAATGGTGAGGTTTAAAGGAAAGAGAAGGCAACATCACATCAAAATTAAGGGTTTTAATGCACCAGGTCAAAGCACCCACGATCTGAAAGGGCAAGGTCAGGTCGTGTGGGTTAGGTATACCAACACACGAAAAAATTAAAACTAACGACAAAAGAGGAAAGGCCTTAACCCTGAGAAGCCTGAACGTAATTTCATGTATTTGGGGACCATTAGACAATTTTAGTGACTATAAGCAATATTTATAGCTATGCCCTTTTAGTATCCTTGTCCACTAACAAATTTTGGTATAATCATGACTTTGAATTTATGGTCGACAACACACAATTTTTTATAGCCAAGAAAAAGATTGGGGTGAAGGGGTTAAAAAAAACAATTGTCAGGATGTGTACACGATATAGAATGATCTTCTTTAAAACACAAAAGGGGCAGCAAGTCGTTTCGCACCTTGGGCGAAGGGAGACAGGCCTTGATCCGCCCCTGAAAAATAACCCGACGCCACCCGCAACTCCACGATTCCGACAGCTTCACACTTGTCCTCAAACCTCCCTGGGCGTAACCTGCACACAACATAACAACAGAGGAACATAAGAAAAAAGGTTAGGGCTGTAACACATAAAAACAGTAGTAAAGTATAGTAAAGTAGTAGTAGTAGTAATAGTAGTAATATTGGGAGCAGTATAACAAAAGAATAGTAGCAGTAATAGTGGGGACATAAGAAAATAAAAAAAAACTAAAAAAATAAAAAAAAAGAAAATAAGAAAATAGAAATAAGAAAATAAGAACAAGAAAATAAGAACATCAGAACGTAGAACTAAGAACATAAGGAAGGTCACATTACCTGAGGGCCCGGGTGGATTGCCTGCCCCTGGTAACGAGTCCCCACCTGCTTGAAATAGCCTATACAATAGGGTATAACAAAATTCTTTTTCTCAACTTTGGCATGCCAATTTCCTATGTAAATGGATTCTAAGACGATTTTATCATTTCATTTTTGCATTTGAGAAATTTCTTACTATGCAAAATGCACTTTTATATTGCACCCTTATCGAATAATGCTTAAATGAGTACGCAGTGCCCGGGTTGGTCCTGTGTATTGCATCATGCACCAATATGAGTTCCAAATGACTAGCGTGGTAAGCTCTTTCTGATCAGTTGGTTCATCAGGCACTACATCACAGTGTCACAAGCCTCTACGTTGGCCAGAACCGTGTCCATCATGTCCTTCTTAGACCTGAAGCAGGGCATGGTCTCCCGGTGGTGGGCCCGAACCCGGATGAACCCGTCTCTGGCCTGCTGCCCCACCACTGTTTGCCGCAGCCTCTGTCACCTGCTTCACGACTCTTTGGGTTTTCTCTGAGTGTGGATAGAGAAACTCCGGAACCTCGTACGGCTTGACCAGGATCTCCTGGATCTGACCCCCTGACAGTGAACAGGTAAATGCCGGCTCGTGCACCTGGCCAGGCTGCCAGCTGATCAGTGTCTGCAAGCTGGGGGCGGGACAAGTTCAGCTTGGGTTTTGATGCGAGGTCTTACACTGGCGCCCCCATACTCCTCGCCAGCCCTCAGCTTCAAAATCTGGGTCACGGCGAACCTGCGGTCGTCCTCACTTCTGACTCGCCTCACGAGAGGAGGACACATTCTGAGTGTGCGAACCATGCTCCTGTCCCACGTAGAAGGTCACAGCTGTTTGGACCTTCTTGGGCTGCGACCTCATCACTCTGAGCTGCGTGAGGATGTGCTTGGGGCCGTCCTCTAGTCTGTGGTGAACCTTGATGTCGTAGTAAAGTTTGAAGTACACCTGCAGGCAGTACTTGACAAGGATTTCAGGGTTTTCAGTTCTTTGCCAGTCAGTCCATGCTTCTGGTCCCCCATGTCCCACGAGGACTGGGCTGTGGTGGCCATCTGGAGTGGGACACCTTGCCACACTTGATCTCCTGCAGCTCGGACTGGAGAACGCCCCGCTTCACAGCCGGACCAGCTGGTAGGAGACCTGCTGGTCAGTGAAAAATGTTTGACCAGGATATACTCCGGTATCTCCGTGAGATCTTCACCGCCTGGCACTCCTCTGAATTCTGCGTTGTACTGCCATCTCATTCCCCGCTGGGCGCAGACTGCACACTGGACCCGTGAAGCCAGTGTCAGATGAGGTAGGCCCCTCGATGCTGGTGATAAGGTGGCGCAGGGGCAACTCGTGTGTGTGCAACACGCATATACCTCCAGAAGAGCTTGCGTCCCCGCATCTTCTCCAAATGGGGTGAGTACCACCCTTCCACCCCGTGTTGGCCTAGTTGAGTCACCTTGCAGTACGATCAGTGAGTCGGTGGAAATCGTAGTCACAGCAGATCATAGAGAGCCCCGAGCCACCTTGAACGCAGGCTCTCAGGTGGCACCGGGTCCTCTGGTACAAAGTGCCAAAGGTAAACCCTTTCCCGAGGCTCCTCTGTCACTGACACATGCTCTTTCCCCTAGCTGTCGGGCACCATAGCCCCGGCTTGTCCCCTTTCCCCCAAACGTAACCCAATCCAACTATTTTGGTACCCTGGTTAGGTATGTCGTATAACAAAAATTATTTTTCTCAACTTTGGCATGTCAATTTCCTATGTAAAATGGAATTCTAAGACGATTTTATCTAGTTCCATTTTTGCAGTTGAGCAATTCTTACTATGCAAAATAGCACTTTAAGCTATGTTTTGCATATAAATATAAAAGTCCATTTTTGCATAGCAAGAAGTGCTCAAATCAAAAAGTTGAAGAGGCCAAACCACCCTTAAAATTCAATTTTACATAAGAAAACACCCTGCCAAATTCGAAATAATCTAGATTTCACTTTTCATTGGACCTACGGCGTACCCTACTATACAATTTTGACATTAAAACAAAATATGATACAAAAAGAAAGAAGCTGGAGATTCGTGTTCAGCGAGCCTAAAAACACATGTGGACCAATTTTTATAAGCATCCCGAAATGTAAAAATTCTCCAAAAAAACTGCACGGATCCTTGGAATTTTAGTCACAAATCATATTTTCTTGAATTAATTAATAACTCCAAAACTATGAGCTTTACGAAAGAGATGCACAGAACAGTAAAGATAGAGCTTATAAAGACCTTTCTACCGTAGATAACACTATAGTCGCCAGTCACTCGCCACTGCACTAATGTCGCCAGGCACAATATATTACGAATTTTAGCATCCCTACAGACTTTTATGTGCCACTGAAGACGCATGCACAGTAGTTTATATTATGTACTCACACTACATGTCTTCAGTGGCACTTTACAAGTCTGTAGTGATGCTAAATTCGTAATATATTGTACCTGGCGACATTAGTGCAGTGGCGAGTGACTGGCGACTTAGTGTTATCTACGGAAAGGGGTTGATTAGGTTATATCAGGTCAATGAATCGCCGCGTTAAAAACAAATAGGTGAATAATAACATTCTGACAATCACAGAGGGAATAACGCCGCCGTATTTTCAGTTCCGGCATTGAGGGACGGTGCAGTCAGTTCGTACACCAGTAGATTCGTACACCAAAAAGTTGTTTCGTGGTCTATATGAAACCATAGTCGTTTCGTACACACAGCTCAGAGTTGAACATGATGACTAGTTACGAAACGACACCAGATATGTACGAAAAAAACTCAAAATCAGTGTACGAAACAATTATTAACAAAACCTGGGTACGAAACTCCCTGTAACCTTGAGGGATACGGGTCTGTATCTCTAGCCACCTCGAATACTCAGTGGGTCTCCCTATATCCCAGCACACGGTTTACGGTCATTTCGCCCACAAGACTTTTCGCCCACATGTAAGAGTCAATTCGCCCATTCTGAAGTCAATTCGGCCACACGTTCCATGTCACGTCCACTGAGCAGTTAACAAGTGAGGTAAATGAACCACCAGTAACCTTGGGCGAAATGACTCCATAGTGTGGGCGAATTGACCTGTGGGCGAATTGACCTGTGGGCGAAATGGCATGTGGGCGAAATGACCGGATACCCAGCACACACACACACACACACACACACTATAGTCACCTGTCCCTCCCTGGCCGTGGCGGGGGTGAGGTGGGTCTCCGTGGATAGCATGGCGGCCTCGAGTGACCAGCACCACCCCGATGCTGTCTTTTCTGCTGACATAAGAACATAAGAACATAAGAAAATAAGGAAGCTACAAGAGGCCGTGAGACCTACACTAGGTAGTTCCTGTTACTCAACACTACCACCTTTCATCCCCATCCATGAATTTATCCAGCCTCCCTTTAAAGCTCTCTAATGACTCCGCACTAAATAACTACCTGTCTACTGAGTCCAGGGGTAGTCAGTCAGGCTCGCTCGTCTTAATCCCTTCGTCTCCTTCTTCTACTTCTTGTGACCTTTGTCGGTTAGTACGTATCCAAAGTCCTCTTCCACTTCGTCTCCTTCGTTAACGTCTTCCTAGGTAGGTGAACGGTCTTGTGGTCAGCCTCCTTGTTGTTGTGCGTCAGCTGTTACCCTGTCAGGCAAGCCCCGCCCCTCCGCCACCCCGCACCCTGCTCAGCCCCCGCTATAAGAACAACTCTGTTTTCACACTATACATTAATGCATGACACCTACACTATCGTAATATGGTAAATAGGGTTATTAAATGTGATACAAATTAACCAGTAAACAGCTACAGTGTTGTTTGCGGTTATAGTTACCGTAGTAGGTAGGGGTAACGGGGTTACTGAATAATACTGATACTTATTACATAACTAGCCGCAAAGCCGCCCTCCGGGCGGCCTTTTTGGCTAGCTCCTTGCGGAGGGCTATTGGTGGGCCTTCGCCCACCACCTGTGTTTTGGTGGCCGAAGGCCCACCAAACACAGACTCTCCAGATAGCCCCCTTCTAACTTTTCCCGAAATCACGGATGTTAGAAAGATGTATTCCCCCCACCCATTCACTCACCCATTACCCATCCACCCCCCCCATTCCTCACCCCTTACTCATCACCACACACCCATTCACTCACCCATTACCCATCACCCCCCACCCATTCCCTCACCCATCACCCATCACCCCCCCCCCCCCATTCACTCACCATCACCCCACACCCTTACCCATCACCCCACCCATTCACTCACCCATTTCCCATCACCCTACATCAAGGTTTCCTCAATTCTCGCAACCCACATTTTTGTTTCACAATTCCGGTAATAGGCTGCTAAAAAAAAGAAGAAAAAGTGATCGGTAATCTCATAATTGGCTTAAAACCTTCCCTGGTCGAGCTGGTTCCAAAACTGTGACATATGATGGGGTTCCCCCCACGGGGGCGGCACCTATCGCGGACACACAGACACACACACACTTTCGCTTAATTATTATAGATTTTGTCAGTGAGCGAAAAAGAAGAAACCCCTTCAACAACGCCTGCCTAAAGAAACAAGTGTATATGTACGTAGCTATTCATAAAGTAAACACTGATACTTGTAAAATACTCTCTCTCTCCCCTCTCTCCCCTCTCTCTCTCTCTCTCTCTCTCTCCCCTCTCTCTCGTCTCTCTCTCTTCTCTCTCAAATATTTTTCCCTTTTATTAAATATTTCATGTCTGTGTGTGTTTTGTGTGTGGTGTGTGTGTGTGTGTGTGTGTGTGTGTGTGTGTGTGTGTGTCTGTCTGTGTGTTTTGTATCTGTGTGTGTGTGTGTGTATTATGTGTGTGTGTGTGTGTGTGTGGGGTGTGTGTGTGTGTGTGTGGTGTCTGGTGGGGTGTATCTGTGTGTTGTTGTGTGGTGTTTGTGTGTGTGTGTGTGGTGTGCGTGTGTGTGTGTCTGTCTGTGTGTATGTTTCTGTGTGTATGTATCTGTGTGTGTGTGTGTAGTATGGGGTGTGTGTGGTGTGGTGTCTGTGTGTCTGTGTGGTGTGGTGTGTGGTGTGTGTGTGTGTGTGTGTGTGTGTGTGTGTGTTATGTGTATGTGTGTGGTGTGTATGTGTGTGTGTGGTGTGTGTTGTGTGTGTGGTTGGGGGTGTGGGGTGTGTGTGTTGTTTGTGTTG
>JACEEZ010012778.1:0-20229 GCA_016584305.1 Chionoecetes opilio
TTAAAAATTTTTTATATATACAAGAGTTTCTTATCAGATTGCTATAAACCCATAAAATGTAGTGTTTTCAATGATATTAGCTATTTATCGGTGATATATAGCTGTGTTCCTACAAATTGAAGTATAAAATCCTCTTTTTAGAATAATTTGCACCTATAAGTAGCTTACATTACATTAAGCTAATAAATGGAAGAGTAAGAGGTTATTTATTGTGATATAGCGGTATATTGCAAGCGTTTTTCATAGTTTCTTGTAAACTGTAGCGTTATTGTATATATACAAGTAGTTTTACTTATCAGATTGCTATAAACCCATAAAATGTAGTGTTTTCAATGATATTAGCTATTTATCGGTGATATATAGCTGTTTTCCTACAAATTGAAGTATAAAATCCTCTTTTTAGAATAATTTGCAAATATAAGTACCTTACATTACATTAAGCTATTAAATAGAAGAGTAGGAGGAAATTTATTGTGATATAACGGTATATTGCAAGCGTTTTTCATAGTTTCATGTAAACTGTAGCGTTATTGTATATATACAAGTAGTTTTACTTATCATATTGCTATAAAGCCATAAAATGTAGTGTTTTCAATGATATTAGCTATTTATCGGTGATATATAGCTGTTTTCCTACAAATTGAAGTATAAAATCCTCTTTTTAGAATAATTTGCCCCTATAAGTAGCTTACATTACATTCAGCTATTAAATAGAAGAGTAAGAGGTTATTTATTGTGATATAACGGTATATTGCAAGCGTTTTTCATAATTTCTTCTAAACTGTAGCGTTATTGTATATATACAAGTAGTTTTACTTATTATATTGCTATAAACCCATAAAATGTAGTGTTTTCAATGATTTTAGCTAGTTATCAGTGATATATAGCTGTTTCCCTACAAATTGAAGTAAAAAATCCTCTTTTTAGAATAATTTGCACCTATAAGTAGCTTACATTACATTAAGCTATTAAATAGAAGAGTAAGAGGTTATTTATTGTGATATAACGGTATATTGCAAGCGTTTTTCATAGCTTCTTGTAAACTGTAGCGTTATTGAATATATACAAGTAGTTTTACTGATTATATTGCTATAAACCCATAAAATGTAGTGTTTTCAATGATTTTACCTATTATCAGTGTTTATATCTGTTTTCCTACAAATTGAGGTATAAAATCCTCTTTTTAGAATAATTTGCACCTATAAGTAGCTTACATTACATTAAGCTATTAATAGAAGAGTAAGAGGTTATTTATTGTGATATAACGGTATATTGCAAGCGTTTTTCATAGTTTCTTCTAAACTGTAGCGTTATTGTATATATACAAGTAGTTTTACTTATTATATTGCTATAAACCCATAAAATGTAGTTTTTTCAATGATTTTAGCTAGTTATCGGTGATATATAGCTGTTTCCCTACAAATTGAAGTAAAAAATCCTCTTTTTAGAATAATTTGCACGTATAAGTAGCTTACTTTACATTAAGCTATTAATTAGAAGAGTAAGAGGTTATTTATTGTGATATAACGGTATACTGCAAGCGTTTTTCATAGCTTCTTGTAAACTGTAGCGTTATTGTATATATACAAGTAGTTTTACAGATTATATTGCTATAAACCCATAAAATGTAGTGTTTTCAATGATTTTACCTAGTTATCAGTGTTATATATCTGTTTTCCTACAAATTGAGGTATTTTAAAATCATTCCTTTTTAGAAATAATTTGACCTAAAGTAGCTTACAATTAAACATTAAGCTATTAAATAGAAAAGAGTAAGAGGTTTATTATTGTGATATAACGGTATATTGCAAGCGTTTTTCATAGTTTCTTCTAAAACTGTAGCGTCATTTTTATATATACAAATAGTTTTACTTATTATATTGCGTATAAAGCCATAACAATGTAGGTTTTCAATGATTTTAAGCTAAGTTATCAGTGATATATTAGCTGGTTTCCCTACAAAATTGAAGTAAAAAAATCCTCTTTTAGAATTAATTTGCACCTATAAGTAGCTACATTTACATTAAGCTATAATAGAAGAGAAGAGGTTATTTATCGTGATATAACGGTATATTGCAAGCATTTTTCATAGATTCTTGTAAAATGTAGCGTTATTGTATATATACAAGTGTTTTACTGATTATATTGCCTATAAACCCATAAAATGTAGGTTTTCTATGATTTACCTAGTTATCAGTGTTATATTATCTGTTTTTCCTACAAATTGAAGTTAAAATCCTCTTTTTAGAATAATTTGCACCTAAAGTAGCTTACCATTACATACAGTAATAAATAGAAGAGTAAGAGGAAATTGATTGTGATTATAACGTATATCCACGCGTTTTTCATAGTTTCTTGTAAACTGTAGGCGTTTATTGTCTATTATTACAAGAGTTTTACTTATCATATTGCTATAAAAACCCATATAATGTAGTGTTTTTCACTGACATTAGCTAGTTATCATGCTATATAGATGTTTTCCTACAACTGAGGTTTATAAAATCTTTTTTGTAGAATAAATTTGCCACCTAAAGTAGCTTACATTACATTTAAGCTATTAAATAGATGACGTATCAAGAGGTGATTATTGTGATATAACGTGATATGCAAGCGGTTTTTCATAGTTTCTTGGTAAACTGTAGCGTTATTGTATATATACAAGTAGTGTTACTTATCAGACTGCTATATAAAATCCATAAAATGTATGTGTTTCATGATATTAAATATTATCGGTGATATATAGCTTTTTTTCCTACAAAATTGATGTATACCAATCCTTTTTTTAGAATAATTTCACCTATAAGTAGCTTACATTACATTATCCTAAGAAATAGAGGAGTAAGAGGTTATTATGTGATATGCGGTTATATTGCACGCGTTTTCAGAGTTTCTTGTAAAAACTGTAGCGTATTGTATATATACAAGTAGTGTTACTTATTCAGATTGCTATTTAAACCCATAAAAGTAGGTTTTCAATGATATTAGCTATTTAATCGGTGTCTATAGCTGTTTTCCTACAAATTGACGTACATAAAAATCCTCTTTTTAGAATAATTTGCACTATAAGTAGCTTACAACATTAAGCTATAATAGAAGAAATAGGAGGAAATTTATTGTGAATATAACGGTTATATTGCAAGCGTTTTTCCATAGTTTCATGTAAAACGGTTAGCGTTATTGTATATATACAAGTAGTTTTACTTATATATTGCTATAAAACCATAAAATGTAGTGTTTTCAATGATAATTAGCTATTTATCGGTGATATATAGCTGTTTGCCTACCAAATGAAGTATAAAATCCTCTTTTTAGAATAATTGCCCCTATAAGTAGCTTACATTACATTAAGCTATTAAATAGAAGAGTAAGAACGTTATTTATTGTGAATATAACGGTATATTGCAAAGCGTTTTTCATAATCTTCTAAACTGTAGCGTGATTGTATATATACAAGTAGTTTTACTATTATATTGCTATAACACCCATAAATGTAGTGTTTCAATGATTTTAGCTAGTATCAGTAATATATAGCTGTTCCTACAAATTGAAGTAAAAATCCCCCTTTTAGAATTAATTTGCACTATAAGTAGTAACATTACATTAAGGATTAAATAGAAGAGGTAAGAGTTATTTATTGTGATTATAACGGTATATTGCAAGCGTTTTCATAGTTTCTTGTAAAACTGTGGCGTTATTGTATATATACAAGTAGTTTACTTATCATATTGCTATAAACCCCATAAAATGTAGTGTTTTCATGATATAGCTATTTATAGGTGATATATAGCTGTTTTCCTACAAAATTGAAGTATAAATCCCTCCCTAGAATAATTTGCACCTATAAGTTGCTTACATTACATGAGCTATGAAACTAGAGGTAAGATTTATTTTTTGTGAATAACGGTTTATTGTGGTGAGCATCGTTTTCATAGTTCTTGTAAACTGTAGGTTATTGTATATATTAAGTAGTTTTACTTATTATATGCTATAAAACCCATAAATGTAGGTGTTTTCAATGATTTTAGCTAGTATCAGTGATTATAGCTGTTTTCCCTACAATTTGAAAGTATAAAACCATTTTTTTTTAAAATAATTTTGCACCTAGAAGTATTTACATTACATTAAAGCATAAATAGAAGAGTAAAAGAGGTTATTATTGTTGATATAAAGGGAATTGCAAGCGTTTTTCATAGTTTCTTGTAAACTGACCGTTATTTTATATATACAAGTAGTTTTACTTAGATATTGCTATAAACCCTACAATGTAGTGTTTTCAATGATATTGGCTAAATTATCTGTGATATATAGCTGTTTCTCCTACAAAATTGAAGTATAAAAAAAAAAAAAAAAAATTTTTTTTTTCTCTTTTTAGAATAATTTGCACCTATAAAGTAGTTAACACTACATTAAGCTATTAAATAGAAGAGTAGAGGTTATTTCTTGTGATATAACGGTATATTGGCAAGCGTTTTTTCATAGTTTCTTCTAAACTGTAGCGTTATTTTATAATACAAATAGTTTTACTTATTATATTGCTATAAAGCCCTAAAAATGTAGTGTTTTCAATGATTTTATCTAGTTTATTCAGTGATATTATAGCTGTTTTGCCTACAAAGTGAAGTATAAAAATCCTTGTTTAGATAATTTGCACCTATACGTAGCTTACATTACAGTAGCTAAATAAAATAGAAGAGTAAGAGGAAATTTCTTGTGATATAACGGTATATTACCAAGCGTTTTTTCATAGTTTCTTGTAAACTGAGCGTTATTGTCTATATACAAGTAGTGTACTTATCATTATTCGCTTATAAGCCCATATAATGTAGTGTTCCCATGATATTAGCTAGTTATCAGTGAATATATAGCTGTTTTCCTACAAATTTCAGGTGTCTAAAATCTTTTTTTTTGAATAATTTGCACCTATAAGTAGCTTACATTACATTAAGCTATTAAATAGAAGAGTAAGAGATTATTTATTGTATATAGCGGTATATTGCAAGCGTTTGTCATAGTTTCTTGTAAACTGTAGCGTTATTGTATATATACAAGTAAGTTTACTTATCATATTGCTATAAACCCATAAAATGTAGTGTTTTCAATGATATTAGCTATTTATCGGTGATATATAGCTGTTTTCCTACAAATTGAAATATAAAATCCTTTTTAAGAATAATTTGCACCTATAAGTAGCTTACATTACATTAAGCTATTAAATAGAAGAGTAAGAGGTTATTTATTGTGATATAACGGTATATTGCAAGCGTTTTTCATAGTTTCTTGTAAACTGTAGCGTTATTGTATATATACAAGTAGTTTTACTTATCAGATTGCTATAAACCCATAAAATGTAGTGTTTTCAATGATATTAAATATTTATCGGTGATATATAGCTGTTTTCCTACAAATTGAAGTATAGGTACAATCCTTTTTTTAGAATAATTTGCACCTATAAGTAGCTTACATTACATTATCCTAATAAATAGAAGAGTAAGAGGTTATTTATTGTGATATAGCGGTATATTGCAAGCGTTTGTCATAGTTTCTTGTAAAATGTAGCGTTATTGTATATATACAAGTAGTTTTACTTATCACATTGCTATAAACCTATAAAATGTAGTGTTTTCAATGATATTAGCTATTGTCGGTGATATATAGCTGTTTCTCCTACAAATTGAAGTATAAATCCTTTTTTAGAATAATTTGCACCTATAAGTAGCTTACATTACATTAAGCTATTAAATAGAAGAGTAAGAGGTTATTTATTGTGATATAAAGGTATATAGCAAGCGTTTTTCATAGTTTCTTGTAAACTGTAGCGTTATTGTATATATACAAGTAGTTTTACTTATCATATTGCTATAAACCCATAAAATGTAGTGTTTTCAATGATTTTAGCTAGTTATCAGTGATATATAGCTGTTTCCCTACAAATTGAAGTAAAAAATCCTCTTTTTAGAATAATTTGCACCTATAAGTAGCTTACATTACATTAAGCTATTAAATAGAAGAGTAAGAGGTTATTTATTGTGATATAACGGTATATTGCAAGCGTTTTTCATAGCTTCTTGTAAACTGTAGCGTTATTGTATATATACAAGTAGTTTTACTTTATATTGCTATAAACCCATAAAATGTAGTGTTTTCAATGATTTTACCTAGTTATCAGTGTTATATATCTGTTTTCCTACAAATTGAGGTATAAAATCCTCTTTTTAGAATAATTTGCACCTATAAGTAGCTTACATTACATTAAGCTATTAAATAGAAGAGTAAGAGGTTATTTATTGTGATATAACGGTATATTGCAAGCGTTTTTCATAGTTTCTTGTAAACTGTAGCGTTATTGTATATATACAAGTAGTTTTACTTATCATATTGCTATAAACCCATAAAATGTAGTGTTTTCAATGATATTAGCTATTTATCAGTGATATATAGCTGTTTTCCTACAAATTGAAGTATAAAATCCTCTTTTTAGAATAATTTGCACCTATAAGTTGCTTACATTACATTAAGCTATTAAATAGAAGAGTAAGATGTTATTTATTGTGATATAACGGTTTATTGCAATCGTTTTTCATAGTTTCTTGTAAACTGTAGCGTTATTGTATATATACAAGTAGTTTTACTTATTATATTGCTATAAACCCATAAAATGTAGTGTTTTCAATGATTTTAGCTAGTTATCAGTGATATATAGCTGTTTTCCTACAAATTTAAGTATAAAATCCTTTTTTTAAATAATTTGCACCTATAAGTAGCTTACATTACAGAAGCTAATAAATAGAAAAGTAAGAGGAAATTTTTTTGTGATATAACGGTATTCCCAAACGTTTTTTATAAATTTTTTGAAACGTACGTTATTGTCTATATACAAGTAGTTTTTAAATTATCATATTGCTATAAACCCCTATAATGTAGTGTTTTTTAATGATATTAGTAGTTATCGTGATATATAGCTGTTTTCCTAAAATTGGGTATAAAATCTTTTTTTTGGGAAAAATTTGCACCATAAGTGCTTAACCCTTTCATTTAAACTATTAAACCCGAAGAGTAAGAGAAATTTTTTATTTTGATAAACGGTATATTTCAAGCGTTTTTTTAAAAATTTTTTAAACTTTAGCGTTTTTTGTATTATACAAGTAGGTTTTTTCTTATAGATTGCTATAAAAACCCCTAAAGTTTGTGTTTTCAATGATATTAAAAATTTATCGGGGATATATAACAGTTTTTCCCACAAATTGAAGTATACAAACCTTTTTTAGAATAAATTTTCACCTATAAAATAGCTTACATTTCAAATATCTTAAAAAATAGAAGAGTAAGAGGTTATTTTTTTGTTAATAGCGGGAATTTTTCAAGCGTTTTTTTTTAGTTTTTTTTGGGAAAATGTAAGCGTTTTTTGTATATATAAAGGAGTTTTTCTCATTTATATTGCTATAAAAACCATAAAATGTAGTGTTTTTAAAGATAAATTTAAGGGTATTTTTCCCGGGGAAAATATAGCTGTTTCTCCTACAAATTGAAGTATAAAATCCTTTTTTTTTGAATAAATTTTAAAATATAATAGCTTACCAAATTTCATTAAAACTAAAAAATGGAAAAAGTAAGAGGGTTTTTTTATTTTTGAAAAAAAAAGGGATATAGCAAAAGGGGGGTTTTTTTATAGTTTTTTTGGAAAAGTAGCGTTATTGGATATATACCCAATTTGTTTTTTTATCCGATTGCTTTTAAACCCTAAAAAGGGAGTGTTTTTCTGATTTTAGCAGTTTCCCTGATATATAAACTGTTCTCCTACAAATTTTAAGGGATAAAAAAAAACCCCTTTTAGAATAATTTGCACCCCATAGTAGCTTTCATTCCATTAAACATTTAAAAAAGAAAAGTAAGAGGTTATTTATTGTATATAACGGTATATTTCAAACGTTTTTCATATTTTTTCTAAACTGTGGGGTTATTGTATAAATACAAGTAGTTTTTTTTTATTATATTGCTATTAAAACCCCCTAAAATGTAAATGTTTTCAATGATATTAGCTATTTACGGTGATATATAGCTGTTTTCCTACAAATTTAAGTAAAACCCCTCCTTTTTTTGAAAAATTTGCCCCCAAAAAGTGCTTACATTTTCATTAACTAGTAAAAAAGAAGAGTAGGAGGTTTTTATTGTTTATATAACGGTATAAATTTTCAAGCCCTTTTTTTATAGCTTCTTGTAAAACTGTACCGTTATTTTTATATAAAGTATTTTCCCTTTTGATATTGCTTAAACCCCTAAAAGGGGTGGTTTTTTAATGAAATTTTAAACTAGTTTTTCAGTGGGTATATAGTGTTTTTCCCACAATTTGAAAATAAAAATCCTTTTTTTTGAATAATTTTTCAAATATAAGTACTTTCAAATTTCATTAAACTATTAAAAAAAAAAGAGTAAGGGTTATTTATTGTGATTAAGGTATATTGCAAGCGTTTTTTCATAGTTCTTGAAACTGTAAACCCTTATTTTAATATACAAATGTTTTACCCTTTTGATATTGCTATTTAAAACCCCTAAAGGGAGTGTTTTCAATGATTTTAGCTAGTTACCCGTGAATATAGCGTTTTTTCCCCAAATTTTAAAATTAAAAAAAATCCTTTTTTTTTAAAAATTTTCAAATATTAAATAGTTACATTTTCATTAAGCTATTAAATAGAAGGGGTAAGAGGTTTTATTGTGATATAACGGGATTTGCAAGCTTTTTCATAGTTTTTTTTGGAAAAAGTACTTTTATTTTTTTAAATACAAAAAAAAAAAAATAGTTTTTCTTATGATATTGCTATAAAACCCCTAAAATGTAGTGTTTTCCCAAAGAATTGGGTAAATTTTCGGTGATATAAGCTGTTTTCCTACAAATTTTAAGTATAAAAAACCTCTTTTTGAATAATTTGCACCCCAAAGTGCTTACAATACATTAAGCAAAATTAAAAAGAAAAGTTGAGGTTATTTTTGTGATATAACGGGATATTGCAAGCTTTTTATAGTTTTTTTTAAAATGTAGCTTTTTTTTAATATACAAAAAAGTTTTTTCTTAATTTTATTGCATTTAAAACCTAAAAAGTAGTGTTTTTTAAAGATTTTAGCTAATTATCATTTTAAAATAGCTGTTTTCCTACAAATTGAAAATATTAAAATCCTCTTTTTAGGAAATTTTTTGCACCTATAAGTGTTTCATTAATTTTAACTAATAAAAAGAAAGGGAAGAGGAAAATTTTTATGAAAATGACGGGATATTCCCAAACGTTTTTCATAGTTTTTTGTAAACTGTAGCGGTTTTGGGCCCATATACAAGTAGTTTTTCTTACATGTTGATAAGCCCATTAAAGTTGTGTTTTCAATGAAAATTTTGCTAGTTTTTCAGTGATATATAGCTGTTTTTCCCCAAAGGGGGGTAAAAATCTTTTTTTTTAAAAAATTTTTCACCTATAAAATAGCTTTCATTACATTAAACTATTAAATAAAAGAGTAAGGGGGTTATTTATTGTGAATAAAAGGTATATTGCCCCGCGTTTTTTTATAAATTTTTTGTAAACTGTAGCTTATTGTATAATACAAGTAGTTTTCCCTTTTCAGATTGCCATAAAAACCCTAAAAAAGTAGTGTTTCAATGATATTAAAATTTTTCGGTGATATATAGCTGTTTTTCCCACAAAATTTAAGTATTTCAAACCTTTTTTAGAATAATTTTTCACCTATAAGTAGCTTACATTAAATATCCTAATAAATAGAAGAGTAAGAGGTTATTTTTTTTGTTATAAGGGTATATTGCAAGCGGTTTTTCAAGTTTTTTTTGTAAAAAAGTAGCGTTATTGGGATTATACAAGTAGTTTTTTCTCCTCATATGCTATAAAACCTATTTAAAATTGGGAGTGTTTTCAATGAAAATTTGCTATTTGGCGGTGATATATACTGTTTTTTCCCAAAATTGAATATAAAATCCTTTTTTTTTGAATAATTTGCCCCTTTAAATAGCTTAAAATTACCCTAAGCTAAAAAATGGAAAAAGTAAAAGGTTATTTTTTTGTGAATAAAGGTATATAGCAAGCGTTTTTTCATAGTTTTTTTGTAAACTGTTTGCGTTATTGGATATATTAAAATGTTTTTCTTATCAGATTGCCCAAAAAACCCATAAAATGAGGTTTTCAATGATATTAGCTTTTTTATCGGTGATATATAGCTTTTTTCCTACAAATTTTAAGTATTTAAATCCCTTTTAGAATAATTTGGGACCTATAAGACTTTCATTTTCTTAAGCTATTAAAAAAAAGAGTAAGAGGTTTTTTTTTATTGGAAAAAACTGTATAGCCTTTTTCGTTTTTCATAGTTTCTTCTAAACTGTAGCGTTTTGTATATATACAAATATTTTTTCTTATTATAAATTTCTATAAACCCATAAAATGTAGTGTTTTAATGATATTAAACTAATTTTTTCGGGTGATATATAGTGGGTTTCCTACAAATTGAAGTATAAAATTTCCCCTTTTTAAAAAAATTTGCACCTAATGAGTTACTTACATTAAGCTATTAAAAAGAAGAGTAAGGGTTATTTTTGTGGGATAAACGGGGATATTGCCCAGCGTTTTTAATGTTTTTTTCTAAAAATGTAGGGTTATTGTAAATTTACAAGTAGTTTTTTTCTTTTTATAAATTGCTATAAACCCGAAAAGGGAGGGTTTTTTTTTAATGATATTAGCTTTTTTTTATCGGTGATTTATAGCTGTTTTCCTACAAATTTAAGAATAAAATCCTCTTTTTTGAATTTAAATTTTCACATATAAGTACTTTCATTACATTAAACTATTAAATAAAAGAGTAATAGGGGATTTTTTGTGATTTTTAAAAGGGATATTTTCAAGCGTTTTTCATAGTTTTTTTTTGTAAACCCGTACGGTTTTTTGTATTATCAAGTAAATTTTTTTCTTATCATATTTTTCTATAAAACCATAAAATTTTAAAATGTTTTTTAAAGATATTAGCTATTTTATCGGGGTGATAAATAGCTGTTTCCCACCAAAAATTTAAAAATAAAAATTTCCCCTTTTTAGAATAATTTTTTCACCCATAAGGTTTGCTTTTCATTACATTAAAACTATTTAAAAAAGAAGGTTAAAAGGTTTTTTATCGGATATAACGGTATGGGTTTTCAAGCATTTTTCCCCTTTGCTTTTTGTAAACTGTAGCGTTATTTTTAAAATTTCAAGGGAGTTTTACTGATTATATTTCTATAAAAACCCATTAAAAAAGTAGTGTTTTTTTTCTGATTTTTTCCTAGTTTTTTTATGGGTTTTTTTTCTTTTTTCCACAAAATTAAGTTTTAAAATCTCCCTTTTTTAAAAAATAAATTTTCACCTTTAAATAGCTTCATTACTTTAAAACCTTAAATTTTAAAAGAAGGGGGTAAGAGGGGAAAATTTTTTGTGAAAAATAAGGTAATTCCAAGCGTTTTTTTATAGTTTCCCTTTTAACCCGTTTGCTTTTTTTGTCTTAAAATTCAAGTGGTTTTTTCTTAAACATTGCTAAAAACCCCTATAAAGTTTTGTGTTTTTTAAAACATGAGCTTTGTTTTTTTCAGTGGAAAATATAGCCCGTTTTCCTACAAATTTGGGTATAAAAACCCTTTTTTTTTGAAAAATTTTCACCTATTTAAAAGGGTTAATTAAAAATTAAATATTAAAAAAAGAGTTAAAAAGGTTTTTTTTTGTGATTTTAAACGGGATATTGCAAGCGGTTTTTTTTTATAGTTTCTTGTTAAAAGGAGCGTATTGTATTTATACAATTTGTTTTACCTTATCAGATTGCTAAAAAAAACCCATAAAAAGTGTGTTTTTCCCCCCAAAGATATTAAATATTTTTTCGGGGAAAAATAGCTTTTTTTCCTACAAAATTTATGATACCAAACCTTTTTTTTGAATAATTTTTTCCCCATAAGTAGCTCATTACATTATCCTTTAAAAAATAGAAGAGTAAGAGGTTATTTATTTTGGGTATAAACGGTTTTATTGCAAAACATTTTTTCCCTAGTTTCCTTTTAAACTGTAAAACGGGATTTTATATATACAAGTAGTTTTACTTATTTAGATGCTATAAAAACCCCCCCCAAAATGTAGTGTTTTTTTTAAAAGAATTAGCTAGTTTTTTCGGGATATATAGCTGTTTTTCCCAAAATTGAAGTATAAAAATCCTCCCTTTTTTGAAAAATTTTCACCCTTTTAAATAGCTTACATTACATTAAGTATTAATAGAAGAAATAAGAGGTTATTTATTGTGATTAAACGGTTTTTGGAAAACGGGGTTTTTTTA
Source organism: Chionoecetes opilio (assembly GCA_016584305.1). Lineage (NCBI taxonomy): Eukaryota > Metazoa > Arthropoda > Malacostraca > Decapoda > Majidae > Chionoecetes > Chionoecetes opilio. The sequence continues at coordinate 12,334 of JACEEZ010012778.1, forward strand.
ATTTTGGTTCTTGTAAACTGTAGCGTTATTTTTATTGCAAGTGTTTTACTGATTAAAATTGCCCCAAAAAAACCCCCTAAAATGTAGTGTTTTTTCCCAAAGATTTTTTTCCTAGGTTTTCAGTGTTATATTCTGTTTTTTTTTTCAAAAAGAGGTTATAAAAAACCCTCTTTTTTTGAATAATTTTTCACCTATAAGTAGCTTCATTTTCTTTTAAACTATTAAATAGAAGGTAAGAAGGGTTTTTTATTGGGGGATATAACGGTATATTGCAAACGTTTTTTTTATAGTTTCTTGAAACTGTGCGTTTTTTTTGTTTTATATCCCAAATGTTTTACTTATCATTTTTGCTTTTAAAAACCCCTAAAAATTTTAGGGTTTTTAATGGGTAATTTTGTATTTTCGGGATTATAGCTGGGTTTTTCCCACAAATTTAAATATAAAATCCTCTTTTTTGAATAATTTGGGACCCATAAGTTGCCCTTTCATTTTAAAAAAGCTAAATTAAAAAGAAAAGTAAAATTTTATTTAAATTTTGGGAAAATTTTAAAGGTTTATTGGGAATCTTTTTTTATAGGTTTTTTGTAAACCCGTAGCGTTAATTTTAAAAAATAAAAAAGAGTTTTTTTCTTTTTTATATTGCTATAAAACCCCTAAAAAGTGGGTTTTTTTTCAATGATTTTAGCTAGTTATCAGTGATATAAGCTGTTTTTTTCCCCACAATTTTTAATTTTTAAAAAACCTTTTTTTTTTAAAATTTTTGCACCCCCATAAGTATTTTTTTTCCAAATTTCATTAAACTATTTTAAAAACAAGAGTAAGAGGTTTTTTTTATTGTGATATAACCGGGGATAATTTTCAAGCGTTTTTTTTTTAGTTTTTTTGTTAAAAATGTAAAACCCTTTTTTTTTAAAATAATTTTAAGTAAATTTTTCTTATGATATTGCTTAAAAAACCCATAAAATGTAGGGTTTTCAATGATTTTTGGCAAAAAATCGGGGATAAATAGCCCGTTTTTCCCACAAATTGGGAAGATAAAAACCTTTTTTTTAGAAAAATTTTTCACCCATAAGTAGTTTTACAATTTCTTTAAACTATTAAATAGAAGAGTAAGAGGTTATTTATTGTGATATAACGGTAAAATTGGGGAAAACCGTTTTTTTTATAGTTTTTTCTAAACTGTAGCGTTATTTTAAAATTAAAATAGTTTTTTTCTTATTAAAATTGCTATAAGCCAAAAAAATGTAGGTTTTCAAGTTTTATCTAGTTATCAGTGATATATGCTTTTTTTTTCCTCAAATTGAAGTATAAAATCCTCTTTTTTAAAAAATTTTGCACCTATAAAATAGCTTACATTTCAGTAAGCTAAAAAAATAGAAGAGTAGAGAAAGGGGAAAATTTTTTTGTGATATTAAAAGGTATATTCCAAGGTTTTTTTATGTTTCTTGGGAAACTGTAGCGTTTTTTGTCATATACAAATAATTTTTTCTTAAACATATTGCTATAAGCCCATATAATGTAGGTTTTTCAATGGAATTTTTTGCTAGTTTCCGTGGATATTTTAGCTGTTTTTTTCCCACAATTGAGGGTTTTAAAATCCTTTTTTTTTTTTAATAATTTGCCCCTAAAAAGTAGCTTTTTCTTTCATTTTAAACTAGTAAAAAAAGGGAAAATAAGGGGGGTTTTTTATTGGGGAAAAAAGGGTATATTGCAAAAAGGTTTTTTTATAGTTTTTTTGTAAAAATGTTTTGGGGTTTTTTTGTAAAATATTTTACAAGTTGGTTTTTTTCTATTATATTGCTATAAACCCCTAAAAAGTTTGTGGTTTTTAATGATTTAAATTAAATTTAAACGGTGAAAATATAGCGGTTTTTTTTACAAATTGAAATTACAATCCTTTTTTTTGAATAATTTGCACCCATAAGTAGCCTTTTCATTAAAAGTATTCCCAATAAAAGAGAGTAAGAGGGTTTTTTTTTGTTTTATGCGGTATATTGCAAGCGTTTTTTCATAGTTTCTTGTAAAATGTAAACCCCTTTTTGTATAAAATTTCAAGTAAGGTTTTTTTTTAAACAAAATTGCTATAAACCCTTAAAAAATAGGTTTTTTTAAAGGGTTTTTAGCTTTTTTATCGGTTTATATAAGCTTTTTTTTCCCACCAAAATTTAAAAATAAAAAACCTTTTTAAAAAATAAATTTTCACCATTAAATAGCTTAAAATTCCTTAAGGGATTAAATAGAAGATAAGGTTATTTTTTTGTGGAAAAACGGTTAAAATTGCGGGGGTTTTTTTTAGTTTTCCCTTTTAAATGTAAACGTATTTTTTTATTTTTTTCCCAAATAGTTTTTTTTCTTTTTTCAAGGGGTTTTCTTAAAAAACCCCCTAAAAAGTAGTGGGTTTTCCAAAGATTTAAATATTTTATCGGGAAAATAAAAGCTGTTTTTCCCCAAAATTTTAAGTAAGGGAAAAAATCCCTTTTTTTTGAATAAATTGCACCTTTTTTAGCTTTTCATTACATTATCCTAAAAAATGGGAAAAGGGAAGAGGTTATTTTTTTTTTTTGAAAATTTGCGGTAAAATTGCAAGCGGGGTTTTTTTATAGTTTTCCCTTTTTAAAATGTAGGTTTTTGTATATATCAAGTAGTTTTAAATTTTTCACATTTTCTATAAACCCCATAAAATGGTTTGGTTTTTCAATGATAAATTTGCTATTTTTTTTCGGTGATATATAGCTGTTCTCCACAAATTGAAGTAAAAATCCCTTTTTTTTGAAAAATTTTTTCCTTTTAAGTAGCTTACTTTCATTTGCTTTTTAAAGGGAAAAGAAGAGGTTTTTTTTATTTTATTAAAGGGATATAAACCAAAACGTTTTTTTATGTTTCTTTTTTAAAAGGTTTGCGTTTTTGTATTTTTTATACAAGTAGTTTTACCCTTTCAATTTCCTTTTAAACCCAAAAAAAGTAGGGGTTTTCAAAGATTTTTAGCTATTTTTCGGTGGATATATGCTGTGGGGGTTTTCCCCCAAAAAAAAAGTATAAAATCCCCTTTTTTGAATAAATTTTTCACCTATAATTTGCTTTTTCATTACATTAAAAACAATAAAAGGAAGAGAAAAAGGGTTTTTTATTGTGAATAGCGGTAAAATTTCAAGCGTTTTTTTAAGTTTTTTGTAAAATGTAAACGTTTATTGGAATATATACAAATATTTTACTTTAAAATATTGGGTTTTAAAACCCCTAAAAGTAGTGTTTTTTTAAGGGTAAATTAAACATTTTATCGGTGATATTTTAAAAGCTTTTTTTCCCACCCAAAAGAAGTATAAAAAACCTCTTTTTTTGAATAATTTTTCCCCCTATAAGTAGCTTACATTTTCATTGCTAATTTAAAAAGAAGGTAAGAGGTTTTTTATTGTGAAAATAACGGTTTTATTGCCCAAACGGTTTTTTTATAATTTTTTTCTAAAAAAATAGCGTTTTTGTAAAATATACAAGTAGTTTTTTTTTCTTTTTTATTGCTATAAACCCCCTTAAAATGTAAATGGGTTTTTAAAGAAATTTTGCTAGTTTTTTCAGTGGGAAAATACTGTTTTTCCCCACAAATTGAAGGGAAAAAAACCTCTTTTTGGAAAAAATTTTTCACCTTAAGTAAACTTAAAATTACATTAAGCTAATTTAAAAAGAAGAGTAAAAGGGGTTTTTTATTGTATTAAAGGTATATTGCAAGCGTTTTTTATTTGTTCTTGTAAACTGTAGCGTTTTTTGTATTTTTAGCAAGGAGTTTTTTTTCCCGATTATATTGCTAAAAAACCCAATTTAAAGTAGGGTTTTTTTAATGATTTTTTCCTAGTTTTTCAGTTTATATAACTGTTTTTTTACAAAAAATTTAAAAAGGGATTTTAAAAACCTCTTTTTAGAATAATTTTTAAATTAAAAGCTTACATTCATTAAGCTAAAAAATGGAAGAGTAAGAGGTTTTTTTTTTGTGATTTTAAATGAAAATAGCAAACCGGGTTTTTTTATAGTTTTTTGTAAAAATGTTTGCGTTATTTTATATATACAAATAGTTTTAAATTATCAGTTGCAATAAACCCCTAAAAAAGTGTGTTTTTTAATGATATTTTGCTTTTTTTATCGGTGAATATAGCGGTTTTTCCCACAAAATTTAAGTATAAAACCCCCCTTTTTTGGAAAAAATTTTTTCCCCTATAAGTAAAACTTTTCAAATTTCATTAAAACTATTTAAATTTTAAAAGAAATAAGGGGGTTTTTTTATTGTGAATAACCCGGGGATAATTTCTTGGTTTTTTTTTAAATTTTTTTCTTTAAAATGTAGCCCTTATTTTTATATATACAAATAGTTTTTTTCTTATTTTAAAATTTCTTTTAAACCCATAAAAAGTATGTTTTTTAAAGATATTAAACTATTTTTTCCCGGTTGGGGAAAATAGCCCGTTTTTTTCCCACAAATTGAAATATAAAATCCCCTTTTTAGAAAAATTTGCCCCTATTTTTGTAGCTTTTCATTACAAAACTATTTAAATAGAAGAGTAAGGGTTATTATTGGGTTTTTAACGGTATTTTGCTAGCGTTTTTCATAGTTTTTTTCTAAAAAGTAAAACATTTTTGTTTTATAACAAAATAGTTTTAAATTATTTTATTTTCCCATAAACCCCTAAATTGTGTTTTTTTCCCAAAGATTTAGCTAAATTTTTCGGTGGGAAAAATTTGCTGTTTTCCCCACAAATTGAAGAATAAAAAACCTCTTTTTAGAATAATTTTTCACATAAGTAAACTTAAATTTCATTTAAAACTATTAAAAAGAAGAGTAAAAGGTATTTATTTTGTAAAAACGGGTTTTTTCCAAACTTTTTTTTTATAGTTTCTTGTAAAATGTTTGCGTTTTTTTGTATATTACAAGTAAGTTTACTTTTCATATTTCTATTTAAAAACCCTTAAAAAGTAGTGTTTTTTAATGAATTAGCTATTTATCGGTGAAAATATAGCTGTTTTTCCTAAAAAATTGAAAATATTTCCTCCTTTTTTTGAAAATTTTTCACCTAAAAAGTAGCTTACATTTCATTAAGCTAAAAAATAGAAAAAGTAAAAGGGTTTTTTTTTATCGTGATAAACGGTATGTTGCAAGCAATTTTTTTATAGCTTCCTTTTTAAACGTTTGCGTTTTTTTATATATACCCAAATTTTTTTTAAATGATTTATTTTCTATAAACCCATAAAATGTAGTTTTTTTCTCTGATTTTACCTAGTTATCAGTGTTATATATCTGTTTTCCTACAAATTGAAGTATAAAATACTCTTTTTAGAATAATTTGCACCTATAAATAGCTTACATTACATTAAGCTAATAAATAGGGAAGAGTAAGAGAAATTTATTGTGATATAAAACGGTATATTCCACGCGTTTTTCATAGTTTCTTGTAAACTGTAGCGTTATTGTCTATATACAAGAGTTTTACTTATCATATTTTCTATAAACCCATATAATGTAGTGTTTTCAATGACATTAGCTAGTTATCAGTGATATATAGCTGTTTCCTACAAATTGAGGTATAAAATCTTTTTTTAGAATAATTTGCACCTATAAGTAGCTTACATTACATTAAGCTATTAAATAGAAGAGTAAGAGGGTTTTTTATTGTGATATAACGGTATATTGCAAGCGTTTTTCATAGTTTCTTGTAAACTTAGCGTTATTTTATATATACAAATATTTTACTTATCAGATTGCTATAAAACCCATAAAATGTAGTGTTTTCAATGATTAAATATTTTTCGGTGATATATAGCTTTTTTCCTACAAATTGATGTATACCCAAACCTTTTTTTAGAATAATTTTTCACCTATAAGTAGCTTACATTACATTATCCTAATAAAAAGAAGAGTAAAAGGGTTTTATTGTGGGTATAGCGGTATATTGCAAGCATTTTTTTATAGTTTCTTGTAAACTGTAGCGTTTTTTGTATATATACAAGTAGTTTTACTTATCAGATTTCTTATAAACCCATAAAATGTAGTGTTTTCAATGATATTAGCTATTTATCGGTGATATATAGCTGTTTTCCTACAAAATTTAAGTATAAAATCCTCTTTTTAGAATAATTTGCAAACCCATAAGTAGCTTACATTACATTAAGCTATTAAATAGAAGAATAGGAGGAAATTTATTGTGATATAAAGGTATATTGCAAGCTTTTTCATAGTTTCATGTAAACTGTAGCGTTATTGTATAATATACAAGTATTTTTTTTACTTATCATATTGCTATAAACCCATAAAATGTAGTGTTTTCAATGATATTAGCTATTTATCGGTGATATATAGCTGTTTTTCTACAAATTGAAGTATAAATCCTCTTTTTAGAATAATTTGCCCCATAAGTAGCTTACATTACATTAGCTATTAAATAGAAGAGTAAGAGGTTATTTATTGTGATAAACGGTATATTGCAAGCGTTTTTCATAATTTCTTCTAACTGTAGGTTATTGTATAATACAAGTAGTTTTTTTCTTATTATATTGCTATAAACCCATAAAATGTAGTGTTTTCAATGATTTTAGCTAGTTATCAGTGATATATAGCTGTTTCCCTACAAATTGAAGTAAAAAATCCTCTTTTTAGAATAATTTGCACCTATATGTAGCTTACATTACATTAAGCTATTAAATAGAAGAGTAAGAGGTTATTTATTGTGATATAACGGTATATTGCAAAGCGTTTTTTTATAGTTTCTTGTAAACTGTTTGCGTTATTGTCTTTTACAAATAGTTTTACTTTCATATTGCTATAAGCCCATATAATGTAGGTTTTTCAATGATATTAGCTAGTTTTTCAGTGATATATAGCTGTTTTCCTACGAATTGAGGGATAAATTTTTTTTTTAGAATAATTTGCACCTATAAGTAGCTTACATTACATTAAGCTATTAAATAGAAGAGTAAGAGATTATTTATTGTGATATAACGGTATATTGCAACCTTTTTCAAAAATTTCTTGTAAACTGTAGCGTTATTGTATATATACAAGTAGTTTTTTCTTATCAGATTGCATAAACCCATAAAATGTAGTGTTTTCAATGATATTAGCTATTTATCGGTTGATATATAGCTGTTTTCCTACAAATTGAAGTATCCCATCCTTTTTTTAGAATAATTTTGCCCCTATAAGTTTGCTTACATTACATTAAGCTAGTAAATAGAAGAGTAAGAGGTTATTTTTTTGTGATATAAGGGTATATTGCAAAACGTTTTTCATAGTTTCTTGTAAACTGTAGCGTTTTTTGTATATATATACAGTTGTTTTACTTATCATATTGCTATAAACCCATAAAATGTAGTGTTTTCAATGATATTAAATATTTATCGGTGATATATAGCTGTTTTCCTACAATTGAAGTATACAATCTTTTTTAGAATAATTTGCACTATAAGTAGCTTACATTTCAGTATCCTAATAAATAGAAGGTAAGAGGTTATTTATTGTTATATAGCGGTATATTGCAAGCGTTTGTCATAGTTTTTGTTTAAAATGTAGCGTTATTGTATATATACAAATAAGTTTACTTATCATATTGCTATAAACCCATAAAATGTAGTGTTTTCAATGATATTAGCTATTTATCGGTGATATATAGCTGTTTTCCTACAAATTGAAAAATAAAATCCTTTTTAAGAATAATTTGCACCTATAAGTAGCTTACATTACATTAAGCTATTAAATAGAAGAGTAAGAGGTTTTTATTGTGATTATACGGTATATTGCAAGCGTTTTTCATAGTTTCTTGTAAACTGTAGCCCTATTGTATATATACAAGTAGTTTTACTTATCAGATTGCTATAAACCCATAAAATGTAGTGTTTTCAATGATATTTAAATTTTTT
>JACEEZ010012779.1:0-13208 GCA_016584305.1 Chionoecetes opilio
AAAAGGTTTTGACCCAGAAATTTCCAATTGGATGTGGCGCTTTGAAGAAGGAATTTTTTTAAATTCCTCATTAGATGAGGTGTTTTGCAGACGAAGTGTCATGTATGAAGTGAAAGAGCATTTGCAAGGTGATCACTCCTGCGGGGTATTCACCATGGAGGGGTTTTTCCCGTGCCAGAGATGGATAGGGACCCATAAATGTTCAACCTGGTTTCAGAATAACAGTAATATGTTGAAAGATGATTTTGTTGAGCTGCAGGCCAACAACAGAATCTAAATGCAGCTAGATATTTTTTGGTGTGCACAACTCAAAACATTCCCACAGTTAGCAGAAAGACTCTGGAGGTCATTGTGCCATTTGCAACCACGTTCTTATGCGTTTTTCAACACTACTACACCTCAAAAACAAAGGTTAGGAACCGTCGGAGCAAGTGACGACATGCGTGGGGCACTTCGGGAACCCTCGTTTTCAATCATAAAAATTGATGAAATGCAACAACAAAAGAGTCACTGAAATGTAACATTGTGTACTATGTAGTATTGGTAGTTAGTGAAATAAAAGGTTCGTTACTCTAATTATACGTTTTCTGATCGGGGGTACGAGACAAATTATGAGATCTCAAAGGGTACGAGCACTAAAAAGGTTAAGTAAACCACTGAATAGAGACTCTAGACCACTGCTGTCCTAGCTAAAAAAGGGAAAGGGGACCGTCAGGACTGCAACAATTACCGGGGTATTACACGCTCAGCGTCCCAGGCAAGGTGCTGCCCATCTTTTGCTGACACAAATTTCGCAGTCATCTGGTGAAGCATCAGAGACTTCCAGCAGTCGGGGTTTCACGCCTGGTAAGTCAACAACGGACCGTATCCTAGCGCTTCGTGTCCTGGTGGAACGCCGACGTGAGTTTCGACAGGGGATGCTTGCAGCCTTTGTTGATCTCAAGAAGAAGTTGACTCAGTGTATCGTGAGTCACTCTGGGATCTTCTGCGACTTCGAGGGATTCCTGCAAGGACTATTGGTTTTATAACTGGTCTGATTCTGGGACTGAGAGTGCTGTGAAGTGTGGGGCAGGTGTATCCAGCTTCTTTCCCGTGAATACAGGAGTGAGGCAAGGGTGCGTCCTTGCCCATCACCTTTCAACGCTTGTATGGACTGGGTATTGGACAAGGTTGTAGATCAAAATGATTGTGGAGCATCCGTAGGAACACAAGATCACTGATCTTGTTTTTGCCGATGATGCAGTAATCTTTGCTGAGTCGCTGGAGGTCCCGGTGATGGCTCTCGAGGCGCTGCACAGGAGGCAAAGCCTTTGGGACTGAGGCTCTGGTCAAGACCAAAGTCCAGGGGTTTGGAGACTTACTAGATGAAGCGTACAGTCTGTTTTGGGTTGTAAACGTTGGACATTGAGATCTTGGAAAGTTTTACATACCCTTTGGGAGCGCAGTCCCCAATGACGGGGGTCACGCAAGAAGTTTACGGCGGATTGGCATAGCCCACGATGTTATGGACTCGCCCCCAGCGGGGGTATTTGGCGTTTGTCGGTACCTGTGCAGGAGGACAAAGATCAGGATCTTCAAATCGCTTGTGATCCCTGTCTTACTCTATGGTTGTGAGACATGGACACTAAATAGTGACTTGAAGAGAGGAATCAATGCCTTTGGTAATAAGGTCTTTGCAGAATCATGGGGTATCGCTGGCATGATTACGTGTCAAATCAGCGATTGCACCGTGAGACTGAATCGAGACCTATTACCTGCATAGGCCTTCAGCGCAACTTCGGCTATATGGGCATGTGGGCACGCTACCCTGAAACTGATCCTTCCCCTCGGGTTGTAATCTGTAAGAGAACAATCCGGCGTGGAGGAGGCCAAGGGGGCGCCCACAAGGCTCGTGGCTGGGGCTATGTGATGTTTCTGTCGAGTAGATGCTTGGTACGGGAAAGGAGCCGGCATGGAACTCGCGCGTGGTGACCCCGGGAGTGGCGTCGTAGGGATGGGCGAGGCGACGCGCCCCCGGCGTTATGCCCAAGAATTGATTGATCTGTGTCATATAGGCTATAAATGAACCAAAATTACGAAAATATCAACCGAGTGGCGGACCTACACTAAGATCGCCAAAGCTAGTGTTTTACGTTTTGAATGTCTTCCGCATCGTCGTCGCCCCCCCAAAAATACGAGTATTGAAAATTTGAAAACAAGTTTATACTGGCAGATACCAAAGCATAAACAGCACTTGAAACAGTGTAGATTATACAGTCATGATATAAACTATGTGTACCATCTTCCCCCAGTGGCACATACAAATCAGTAGTGAGCTAAAAGCGAAATATATACTAGGTACCAATACTACTAGGCCCAAGACATCCACAAATATTCGTCACAGAGAAAAATGACATTGAAAACAATTAATAAACAACAACATGATACACAATTGTTACTGATATCATTTTTACGATGTACCACTAGAAGAAAATACACAAAATATATTATGTCAGCTTCACGGAGATCTACCCTATGGCGCTATCCTTCCCCAACATGTCCGTTTTTGAGATACTTCAATTATTTTGATAAAAAAAAAAAATTATGGGGTTATTTATGGGATGAAAATTTAAGATGTACAATGCTAGTAAGATCATCTTTACGTCTGTATGATAATAAAACGACAAAATTTTCGGCAAGCTTTTAATGGTAAAAACACAACACCTTTATTGCGTTTCCCAATTTGTAATATGCAAACTATGACCCATAGACCAAAATAAGGCATGAATACTTTTGTTCAAGCTAACGAGATTACCATAAACCTTATCCGTTTCTCTTTTGCTTATACAGAATTTTGAGATATACCAGTTTTTATATTTTGCCGCACCCTTGTGCCGGTCACATGACAGCAGGCTTATTGATGCACAACATCTATCTCTTATCGTAATAACATTTTGTTAGTCTGATGGAGGCGTGTCTGCAGGAATCGTATTCTCACTTTGAAAAATGTACATTTCGTATTCGCAAGAGTGTACGCATGTATGAAATCGCTCCCTTGATTTCTGCAATATTTTTTTTAGGGTAATATGGCCCTAAAAACAAACTAAATGCGGTTATGTATAAATGGAATTGTAATCTGCTCTACGACAGGGAAGCCTGTTGAAATCTGGATTTTTTTTGCCTCCAACGTTTTTTTCGAGAAAAAAATCCCGTTCTTTAGATAATTAGGGAACATTGCTTTCCCCATTTTCCGCAGCTCGTATGATACATTCCACGGCCTAACGTTTTTTTTTACTGAACAAATGCGCTTCACAGTCAGTTTGCCAGAATTGCCAGAAAAGTCTGATTTTGCCTGATTTTGGGTTTCAGTCAGATTTCCAGACTCATGAAATTTTCAGATTTTTCTTGAATATAGCAAGGAAAATCCACAAATATTGCAGGAATAAAGGAGAGAGAGAGTCTTAGTAATGTCACTGTCGAACAATAGGCCCAATGCCTGAATATAAGATCCGTTCAAAATGTCCATACATCTTGATTAGATAGGCAACTTGCGGACAAGCTGGGTGCTAGCGACCAATATTTGATGTTATCTTAACCAAAATAAGGCAATCTTAAGTGCTATTATTGAAAATCAGGTTTTCACTAATAAAACCAATGGTTTGATATACTCATGTCCATACAATGAACATTGGTTTGAAGAATAGTATTTGAAAGTATGATCTACTCATGTATGGTCCGAACAGCCTTTAAGGAACTGTTAAGTCAAATGTAATTCTAAAGATATAATCTTGCAATTACATTAATTATAGTTCCATAAAATTGATATTTCCAATTTCTTACCCCCCAATGTTGTTCCTTTGGATTAAAAACGCATGGAAGAAAAGAGAAAACAAACAAAACATTATTTTTTTAGGTAGCTCACACACGTCAAAAGTTTACAACATTTCGAGTAAAAAATCCCATATTGAACTGTTTCGTCATTGCGAAACTAAAACTAGTCAAATGGTCAAAAAATTATTCTAATTATCATACATCAAGAATAGAATTATAGAGTACACACCACAAAACGGCCAAACAACTATTACTAAATAATGTAGCTTACACTTCAGTGGCACGCTAGCTACAGGTCTGCCGTTTATAACCATTTAGGTCCCGATCGATCACATCAACATTATTCTGTGTGCTCTTGCAGTGTCAGTTATCTCATTGTCAGTAAGAGTCTGCTTCCTGCTGGTCTGGGAAAGCCCGCCGATGTTCTTCGACGGACTTGAAGCAGGTACTGCAGCTGAGACTCATCCGTGTTCAGGAGTCATGTTGAACTCATGTATGAGTGCCACTCCACGTTACAGCTTGGTCGTTAACGACTTTTATCGAGCAAACGATCCATCTGGCCTTTTGGAAGTCTTCCCGATCCTTCCACATCTTCTGGGGTCTACTTGGAGAAATCCATCTGGTAGAGTCCACAAGCTCGAATAGGGCAAATACTTCAGCGTCGTGACGAATTCTTCGAACTGTTCTCTCGGAAGGAATTGAGGCTGACTGTCACCTTCTTTGCGTGAGATGGAGTAGGCTCCATGTTCTTTCATGGCACGCACCACAGCCTTTTTGTGATGGATTGACCTGGGCTGTCAAATAAGGCCAAACCAAACGAGGACTGCCAAGTACCACAGGTGCTTGGCGAGTTTTCCGATGGCTGCTTTGGGATAGACTCCGTGGGATGCTAGAGTATCGAGCAGGGATGTCAAGAGTGAGGAAGTCGTTGTTGGTGCACTGTGGTTCGGGCGCTGTATTCCACGCTTTCAAATATACCACGAAAACACCAAACAATGCACCATCAACGGAGTCCAATCTCCTCTCTCTTTGTCAGCTTGAACTGCCCCGGAACATCCAAGTTCTTTCAAGTAGCAGATGACTTGGACATCAGCGTGCGTGGTGCATTGGTCCCTGGCAAACATTGAATCGTACTCCTCGAGAAGGAAGGGTTCCAAGGAAAATTAGCGGCCAATTCCAGGAAACTCTCTGTAGTCAATCTCTCGGCTGTCCCTTCACCAGTTGCCTGTTGGCAAAAGTCGATGGTCGATTCTTTTTATTCATTCACGGCGCTTGAGCCTTCATCAACTCTCGATTCGGTGCCGTATTGCTCCTTGGGTCAATGTACGCCCAGCGTGCAGGGAAACGCTTGAAGAGTTGAACCTCTGGAGGAGATGTGGAAGCCCCATGCATACATTGGAAGACGACACCAATGATGAGCTCCAGAACATGCTGTCTGCAAGCCAGTGACAGAAGTCCCTACCAAGCTTTTGCTCCCAGAGACACAAGCACGGCCAACCTGCCGGTGTTTGAGCTGGTGTGGCGAAGCACATGGCTTTGATGTTGTCAGCAATACCCCAATCTTCCACTGCCTCGAAAACTGCCTGCAGACTGAGCCTCACTGAGAAAACGTCTTTACCAGAGACACGTATTGGGAAGCCGATCAATCTTCTCTGTTCCTGTCCAAATCTTGAAGAAGTTTTTCCATCCAATGGACTGACCACTGATACGCGAACCTGAGATTCAGCTGCTCTTTGAGCTCGATGCTCCAATCTCATCCGCGTATGGAAGATCTGTTCAGGATCGGTTGTCGATAGTTCCACCATCCTCTTTGACAGTTGTCGGCAATGACAAAGGTCGCCTTTCGGTTCGAGGGACCTTCGTCCGGTTCCAGTGCTTGCTGAGAGCTGTGGTGTGATGATTTTTTGGTACCCCTCTTATCTTGAGAGAAGTTCAAGCACCAGCAACAGCTCCCGATTCCTCTTAAGTCACTGATCTTCTGGTTATTCTTTCATCTTCAGCTGACTCGCTGCTGGTTGGACGGAGGCTAGCTCCATTGTCGTTCTCTCTGCGTTGTTTCTTCCATGGCGGCCCCCCCCCCCCGGTCTTTCCTGCCATCTTCTCTGTCTATCAGCTACTTCGTTTCTCCTTATGTCCAAACAGTACATTGTCAACACTTGCCATTGTACCTAGCCTTCCGTCTTCACGCTGTGACACCAAGAAGTCCTTGTCTCAGCGATTGTTCACCATTTCGAGAGCTTTTGCATGGGGAACATCAAAGAGATTGTCAAGCTCTGAAACGGAAGCACTCGCGTTGGCGCTGTGTAGAGACAGACTTCCTTTGTTTTTCTAAGGAGAACGCCATCTCAAGGTCTTTGTAATTTTTGTTTGACAGTTTTGATGATCTCGCCTTGGATCCTGCCTTCTGCCAAAAATTTTGGCTATCTCCGAGATGGAGCATCAGAAGACTGTCGCACGGTTCATAAGGTTCAAGATGGTGATGCCAAAAAATAAACCGAGTGCCATACGCTGCGACGGTAGCTTACTACCTAATAAATTCGGGCACAGGGCTGTCCCAAGGAAGGTACACTTGGTCCTTGGATTAGTGGCCATGATACGTCAGGTATCTGCAAAAAGAAAATGAACATTATGTTAGGTAATAGGTAATAATAGTCACTCACGAAAGCTTGAATTCAAAGCCTTTTTGTTAGTTATTCAAACAATCAGATGGTCATCAAAGATTAATAAACATGTATAATAAAATATGTTACCCAGTACCCACCAGTACACAAACAGAGTTATACATGGTCTGAATGCTTCAAAGTCCATTGTTCTTGAAGTCACGCCCAAATTTCAAAATCCATACATTAGGGTGAGATAGGGGTGTAACGTAACTACTAGTGGAATTAATTCACAAAAAATTCAGGTGAACAATTATATGAAGATATTGGCAGCAAAATATATTCCAGGTACAGAGACTTGGTGATTATTTTACTCAGGATGGAAATTGGTATTGGTACTCCGTTAGTTTGTAGTGGTTAGCACGCTCGGCTCACAACAGAGAAGTCCCGGTTTCGATAACCCGGGCGGAGCGAAGATAGATGGGTGGTATAATTAAAAAACCGAGCCCCTGTTCCCACCCAGCAGTGAATGGGGTACCGGGTGTTAGGCCGGGGTTTGACCCCCCTCCCGGGTGGTGGCTTCGGCCAACCATAAGCTGCAGCGTATATTACTACGGATCTGAGGATATTCTTGAAACGAAAACAAAAAATCGCGGGGGCCACAATTTCACCATTTTCCAAAGGGGTACGGTCTGTACAGGATCACTCCCAGTGTGGGGGGTGATATATACAAGGCATGGGGGTGATCCATACATGCATATCTGTCATACAAAAATGTGTACTTACACAGTAAAAAAGATATTCCGTAATAAATTGCAGATCAAGAAGAAAACACAGACTTACATTTAACAAAGACTGGTTTCCCTTTTAACTAGCAAATAAGCACATATTTATATTTAAGTTGTTTCCATAAACTGTCGATCCAATCCAAAATACTACAGTGGATTTGCAAGAAACTCAACAAAGTCCACTGTTATAATCAGACGAAAAGACACTGTTGTCTGGCTGTTATGTGTACCTCATTGTAATGGCTAGACATTTTATATGCATTCAGGCCCCATATTTGCGCTTGGCGCAGGCTGTTGTCCCCCGCTGGCGGATGCCAGTTATGTTTTTTTCTGGTGGCGGGAAAAGGATTCCGTCGTGGGGGGGGTTTTAGGCCATGTTGCCCCCCCACGATACAGGGTGCGCTACAAGAAAACCCAAAGTAATTGCTGTGGGGTGATAGGAATTCGGGCATGCAGAATAAAAACAGGGTTAGAAATATGTTTAAGGCCGAAGGGGCAACCCGCCACCACCGCCATTTGGGGGCGCAGGTCGGGGGCGGGGCGCCCGCCCCTCTGTTACAGGTCAGGCCCGACACACCTCCCCCCCCGAGGCGTCTTTGGGACTCTCGCCCCTCCTTCGTTCCCCGCGTTTTGGGTGCTTGTTCCTGCTAAAACGCAGGGCGGTCATCCCGCGAGGAGAAGGAGGGCTTGGTAGGGCAGACGCAAGCGGGAGCAAGGAGCGAGTCGCTAGACAGGAAGCACCACGTGTTTTGCGCGACGAGGACCACACTCGGGCTACAGTTCTTATAATCTAATCCATCCCCCCTTATTCTATTCCCCCCCAATAACCAGGCGGTAGGCTATCATAGGCATAGTAGGGAAGATTTTTGGGGCGTGATTGAGTGGATGAATCTTTTTTGGGGGGGTGCTATTTTGTTATGTGTAATCTTGTAAAAAAACTAGAAAGGGTTTCCCAAGGTTTATTGTTTACCCTGAGTAGTCCTGGACTGATAGCTTCATAGTAGTCAAACAAACACCCGAAGGTGTTTAATTATTGGAGGTAAGTGAATCTAAGTCTTAAAACCCCATAAAAATCTAAACCTTTACAATGGAGCCCACACAGGGATCTTTTTGCTATCCGGAGTACACGGTAATTTTTCTAGACGCAAGTACACCGCCATCATGATTAAAAGGTTTAAAAGGAAAGGCGGAGTCGTGGGCACGGGGACCCAAAAAGAATACAAGAGATGTTCCAGTAGGCAACGTGAATAAAGAGAGAAATAGGGAGACGAGAGACAGGAGAAGGCAAGAGAGCAGAAAATGGGGAAAGAGTTAAAGGGAAAAAAGAGGGGGAGAGAAAAGGAGAAAATGGGGAGAGAGAGTGGGAGAAAAAAAAAAAGAAGGGAAATTGGAGACAAGATAGGCAGCAAGAGGGGGAACATAGTTGGAAGTGTTCGAAAATAAAAAGGGGGGAAGAGCGCCAACATTTTATGAACCGGCCTAAAGAAAAACTTCCGATGTAAAAAAGCGATAGGAGGGAAAACCACTTCATGGGGGGGTTGATGATGTGGCCAGCCCTTTTTGGGAATATACGAGATCACGCTAGACTTCGTTTACGACCTTGTTTAGGAAAGGCACTCGGGTTTCTATAGAGGGATAACATGCCGTGACTTGGTCAGTGAAACATGCCCTTTAAAGGCTATGGGCTGAGCATGATGCCTTAAGCGCATATTTTGAAGCCAGCTGCGGGAGAACGAAACTGCCTCACATTCGCCGTGAGAATCCGGGATTTGCGAGCTGGCGCGAAAGTGATGGAGTGAGGGCTGTCAGGATAAAGATTTAATTCTGCGTGCTCAATTTTAAAAGTCATCCCGGAAGCGCTAATCCGATGCTGAAAATTGTCGGGTAAATCATTTTGCCTGAAAGGGGTAAGTCGCCGTGCGTATTTTAGGTTTGGGGGAAAAGGCTGAGCCCCGACGTATTTGGTCGGGGCTGCAGATCCCCAAAGGGAAGACGATACTCGCCACACGGGGTACGGCGCGCCAGCCCGTAAGACGAGCCCAAATATAGTGCCCCAGTTGAAAACCCTCGTCGCTTTCAGGCAAGCTATCCCCCGCACAAAGGGAAACTGGAGGCCGGGAGTAAATCTCAAGCGAGTAATACCCGACGGCAAAAAAAGCTGGGGCCCGTTCACAAGGACCCCCCTGCCCACTCCAAAAGCAGTATACTCCCAAAACCGGTATATCGCAATTCGCCGAGCCACAAAAGGCCGGGGGGAGATTTTCCCAGGGAGAAAGGTATTCGTAGTAATGGCAACGGCCTCATGCCGAAGCAAAGTTTGGGGATGAGGGAAAAAATGGATTCTCCTGCTGACTTTGAGAACAGCGAGGCCCTCAGGAGGGAGGTAGAGACAGATCCTTATCGAGAACGTGCGACGGCATTACTGCGAAGGGAAAGGGCAGAACATGCTGTAATTTACAGCTTTGTAGAGCGAGATGGTAAATTTTTTACCGCGGTTTTAAAACCCCCGGGGCCACGGAGATTTCAAATTTGTCGTGCCCGAAAAATATCGCATGCCGTTTCGATTTTGATCCCTGCGATGCCAAGGTGCCCCCTCGGCGGAAAAAAACGTGGAAACGTATCGCCGGAAATTTTTTTGCCAGGGATGGGGCCCTGATTTGACAATGGTGCATTCCTGCGAAGTGTGTCAAAAAACGAAAAACCCGACATAGAGCTGTATGAACCTCACGAGTACAATGAGGAAAAGATGGGGGGTTTTTAGGGTATGACCCACTCCCCTCAAGTTAGGGAAAGGACTCCAAGCTGCGCCTTTATAGGCTTCCCTTTTGGGTCCTCCACGGGGGCATGTTTTCCTGGATTAAAAAAGTTGGAGGGGACTCCAGGGTGCGCCTTTATAGTTCCTTTAAGGGATCCTCCACGGGCGGCATGTTTTCCTGGGTTAAGAATTGCATGATCCCCTAACATTTCCCTAGATGGCACGGGGGCATGTATTTAGGGAAAACAAGGCAGGTAACAGGATTGAAAATTTTTTTAACACTATTTTATACGTACCATGTTACATTTACCTGTACCACCTACCATGTTATCATACCCACGCCACATAAAAATTTTTTTGGTAATTAAAAGTGAGCGTCTTGACGTCCGATTGGGTCCAATACAGGGTTTTCTAGAAACTTTTGGGGTTTTATCCCCAGACTTTGAAATTTAAGTAAAAAACGGGGTTTTTTCCCCTCATTGTTTTTAAAACAAAACCCTGTAAACGGTTTTAAAATACACACACCCCAGAGTGGGCTGGATGGTTACTGCTTATTTAGGGGGGGGTCTAATGAATTAGATAATTTATATTTAACCTGATGATGCTATAAAATGTTCAGGTAGTCGGGGAAATTCTTTTGCGGAAAAAATTTTTATCTAGGTGGGGCGAATGAATGGCTAGACATTTTTTATGATTCATCCCATATTTGCGCTTGGGGCCAGGGGTTGTCCCCGCTGGGGGATGCCCCGTTAATGTTTTTTTTGGGGGCGGAAAGGGTTTTTGTCTGTGGAGGGGGTTTTAGGTCATAGTTGCCTCCCCAAAATAGCAGGTTCCTAGCAGGACACCCGAAGTAAATTTCATGTGGTGGGTGATAGGAATTCAGGGATGAAATAAAAAAGCGTATAGAAAATATGTTTGATGAGCCGAATTTCAACGCCCACCACCCCCATTTTGGGGCAACCAGGTCAGGCAGGGCGACCCGCCCCACTCTGTTACAGGTCACGGGCCCCGACTACCCCCCCACCGAGGACGTCTTCTGGACCTCTCGCCACCTCCTTCCAGTTCCCCGCGTGTTCTGGTGCTTGTTCCTGCTAACAGACGCAGGGCGAGTCATACCGCGAGGAGAAGGAGGGTTTGGTAGAGGCAGACGCAAGCTGGGAGCAAGGAGCGAGTCGCTAGACAGAAGTCGACCACGTGTGTGCGCGACGAGGACCACAGGCTCGAGGCTACAGGTTCTTATAATCATAATCCAAAACCCCCTTTTATCTATTTCCCCAGCCAGATAACCAGAAGCGGTAGGCTATCATAGGCATATGTAGGGAAGATATTTAGGGCGTGATTGAGTGGATGAATCTTGTGTTGGGGGGTGCTATTTTTGTTATGTGTAGATCTTGTAAATAAACTAGATAAGGTTTTACCAAGTGTTTATTTTTTTACCCTGTATGTAGTCCGGGGATGATAGCTTCATAGTGGTCAAACAAACAACCCGAAGGTGATTTAATTATTGAGAGGTAAGTGAAGTCAAAGTACTTAAAACCCCCAGTAAAAATCTAAACCTTTACACTCATATTGAATTTCTTGAGACATTTTTTAAAATTTCACAAATCAGTTTGCAAATCTACCCTCTTAGTTTGAGCTCTCACAGTTTCACCTAGGACCCCTTTCACATATGCCTATTAACCTTGGTGAAAATTTAAATAATTTCAGGAAAGTAGAATGTGTCATAAAAACCTACTTTGGAGCTCATTCTCAGGAAGGAAATATTGTATTCAGAATTGTCCTCAAGATTTAATACTTTACTGACACAATGAGCCTTGCCTCCACATTCCTGCCGCCTCCAGTTGTAGCTCAACTAAAACGAAGTCACCTTCCGTTGGAGCCTTATCCTGGAAAAAGTTTGGCTCTGTAAATGCTTCCTCGTCTTCCCATCAGAGTTTTCAGATGAATCGTTGAAAATTAGTTTTTTCAGAGTCTGCCTCGTCAGAGCTCTTTTCCAACTTCAGTTTATTTTCTTTTGCAACGCTGTATCTTCGTTTTCTTGTCATGCTTTGGGTTTGAGCTGTAACCTATGGAAGGCACTTAATAGCCTCAAGGTAATATACACGTCTTCCAGTAAATATAATGTATATTTATATA
Organism: Chionoecetes opilio; assembly: GCA_016584305.1. Classification (NCBI taxonomy): domain Eukaryota; kingdom Metazoa; phylum Arthropoda; class Malacostraca; order Decapoda; family Majidae; genus Chionoecetes; species Chionoecetes opilio. Next base: position 12,090 of record JACEEZ010012779.1, read on the forward strand.
ATGAAAAATCCCATAATCACACACAGCTATTTTATGCTATGTTCTACACTCAAAAGTTATGTACCTAGGATGCTGAACAGTAATTAAAGCTTGTACGCAACCAAGCATTTTTGTTTTTATTTTGTGGTTTTTTGTTTTTTTGGAGGAGGTCTTTAACTGGGATTTAAAAAGGGGGCGAGCCGTATAGTACGATACACCCCCGTTTCGCTCAGCCCCGATGCCATTTTAAAAAATTTTATCACATTCATGATGCCGACTGAAAAGTCTGGTTTGGAGACCTTAGTCATCAGATATCTTTGAAGTAATATTGTTTTCACTATTAAACATCAACCATCAGAATTAGCACATATTCATAGTCAGGAAACACTATATCAGGAGTGCGAAATATTACATCGAGCACCGAAAAAAACAAAAATATTACCTGAGAGTCCCGTCCTTCGCGATTTAAACAAGCCTCTCCCGCCTAGCCGATGAGTTACTTTTTCTTCTTTTAACATCAATGGCAAACTAATTTATTTTTCAATAGTATAGCAATTATGGCCACTATGTTACACCCCCGTATATGATATATACCCATCTCACTCTACTGATACAAAAAAAGAAATGGCCTACGCCACATAAAACTTTATTTTAGGGGGGTCTATGCTGTACGGTAGGGGTTACAAATTGTTAAAAAAAAACAGATGGCCAACGCCAGGGGCGGATTTATGGTGTGCGGAGCCCTAGGTCGGTGGGAGTGCGGGGCCCTGAATGAAATGTGGGGTAAAATTCTAGTCCTTTCCCGCCCTTATTAGTGTTTCTTTTTTCTCCAGACCTTCACAGATCCCTTCAGATACCTCTAAAACGTAATTATAAAGTGGGGAGAGATGCCCCCTTCAACGCCCCCACCCCCCTACATTACCACCGCCCTGGACCCCCAAAAATTAAATTTCTAACCTAACCTCACTACAACCTAACCAATAACCTCCTAACGAGATATAAGGGTGGGAAAGGACTACAATTTTACCAGGTTAGGTTAGTAATTTATTTTTTATTTTTTATTTTTTAATCTCTCCCACTTTATTATTACGTTTTAGAGGTATCTGAAGGGATTTGTGAAGGTCTGGAGAAAATAAAACT
>JACEEZ010012781.1:0-24963 GCA_016584305.1 Chionoecetes opilio
AAATTAATTTTCGGGAGATGATATTGAAATATCATCAAAAATTCCCGAGTTATGTCTTGTAAGTAATTCTTTTTTCAGTTTCACGGGTGACTCATCGCCTAAAATTCTAAACCACATTTGTTTCTATTTCTTTCCTTTGCCCGCCATTTTCTTCTTTCCTTCTTTCACTTCCTCTCTCCCGACACCCCGTGTGCGAGGAAAGTTCCGTAGGATAATTATTCTGCGATCAGTGATAACTAATGATGTCAGATCTTTTTATCTTTTGCCAGCCATCTGGTCAGACCAAGAAACTCCCCAGAGTCTTAAAAGTCTTTAAAAAATAATCCCTATCGTTATCGGTTAGGGTCATATAGGGGCGTTGTAGTAAGGATCCACGCTAAAATGAAAGCCCACCAAAATTCTAAGCAAGACTTCAATACCACCTCACACTCAAATAGGTGTTCGGACTATCGACATTACATATAAAACCATCCTTCGTGGATATTAGATTAAAGATATTAAATTCTCCTACATCAAAGTAGCCAGTTTGTATTAAGGACGGCCTCTTCGGGGGTACGCGAGCTTTCATTACTTAAATAGTTATTTCGGGATTATAAGTTTTTCATCTGAGGTCACGGTGAGACTTTCCAAACAAGTTCCATTTTTTGGTGCGGGAAGCCCACGAGGCCCCAACGAGTCATTCGTCTCTTCGCGTCGTTGCAGGTAAGACCTTCGTACCTAACTCCTGTGTTCTTTCTCCCTTAGTATATTATATCTATATATTTCTATATAAATATATAGGTACAGTTCAGTGTCACTAAGGCATAGATGTTCCGCCCCTCCTTATAAGTGTTATTAACGAGAATTCGTCTCTTCGCGTCGTTGCAGGCCGTCCGTGTCCCCTTCAGAAAGCCACATGGTCTTACTGAAACACACACAACATTTTCTCCGCATATTCTTTCTCTACTAGATACCTATCTTCCATGTGTGATTTATAAATATTAAGTAGTATGTTACCTAGTGTAGGGCAATGCACTGAATAGAAATTCTAGTGAAGGAGATTTATGCTCATAAGAGCTTTATCTCATAACTTAGGAAACATTCCTAGGTCAGGGTGTGAAGTCGCATTTCTTATTTCCGAGTAGAATCCTCTCGGTATAGTGTTAACCCTTATATGCTGAATATGATCTCAAGTGAGAGACTTACTATGTCACCAGAATAAATAGGATATCATTTGCAAATATAGTTCTTGTGTTATTATAAAAAAACCCAGGTGATTATTCTGAGTTAGGACAATAATTCCCCACACTTCAAAAAGAGTCCAAGCCTTGTTCGGTATAACCCCTCGTACCAACCACGACTACCAAGATCAATCTAATATTAATATTAATCTAACGTGCCCAGGGAGTAATCATAGTGGACTACTCGCCAGGGCTGGTGGCAGCAAATCCCTTTAACCTAAACCTTATTATCCTTTCCCCTTAAGTACATCCCCCTTTTTAGTACTCTCCGCAGTGAGACGTGGTCATACTATAATCATATAGTGAAGTCAGAAGACTAAGTTAAATCCTCCATTCAAGTTGTAATCATTTATCAAATCATCCCCAAATAATATTCAAGTAACGTTGACCAGTCATAAAACCCCCATACCAGTGACCCCCAATTTCTGTCATGACACCAGGTGGCTGCTGTCTCAACCTTCCATCAGTTTTTATCAGTTTTAACTTCGAATTACTCACCCCGGTGACGTCCCAGGCTGAAAAAAGGGTGAGTAAGGGTGTGTGTGTGGTTGTGGGGTGAATGAGAGGCGGAACAGGTTAAAACGGTCAAATGAAGATTTTAAAATTGGGTTTTTGGTGGACAGGGGGAAAGGGCCTCTGGGGTCTATCATTTTTCATCGGGTTTTTAACCTCAAAATTATGACTAACTACGTCCAAGGCAAATAAAGGGTGATAAGGGCGTGTGGGGTTTTGTGGGTGAATGGGGCGGAAAACCCGGGTTTATAAAGGCCTTAAATCGATGAAAAAAGGGGGGGTTTGTGTAGGGACGAGGAGGAAAGGCGCGGGGGATATTTCCAACCTTTTTTCTATGTAGGTTTTATCTTTGGGCTGCATCACTTCGTACACAAGTCGTTCGTACACCATAGTTTCTAACCAAAAAATTTTGGGAAATTTATGGAGGAGAGTTTTCAGGGTCTTTTTTCAGGACACGGCTTTTTTCCCTGGCCAAAAACATTTTTTTTTTTTTTTTTTATTAGAAATTTTTTTTTTAATTTGTTATATTTTTTTTTTCTTGATTTTTTTATTTTTTTTTGTTTCGGGTTTTTTTCCTTTTTTATTGCTTTTTTCCCTTTCCCTTCTTCCTTCCTTCCTTTTTCCCCTTCCCCCTTTCCTTGACCTTCTTCGGGAAATATTTTTTTATTAATTATATTATTTTTTTTTAAGGGGAAAAGTGAGTCCGGGGCAAAGACCCCTATGGACAGGTGGGTGGAGGCAGCGGTCACTTGTTTTATCCATGGAGGGTTTGACCCCCCCCCCCCTCTCTTTTTTTATGGTATGTTTTTGTTTAAGGGGAAGTTTTTCTGTATGTTTTTTTTTTACTTATGCACTGTATGTAAAATTGGAATTTTTAAATTTAAAATAAAGAATTTAGTTTCAAATTGTCCTTGCCCGTTTTTGAGAGAGCGAGAGAGAGAGCCAGCCCCCCCTCTCTCTCCTCCCCATTATTCCCCCTTTCCCCATTTGGTTTTGTGCCTGAGTGCAAGGCTAGTACATTTGCCGCTTTAAAGGGTCACTAGCCCCACCACCTTCCTCCAACCGAGGTGGGCGGGGGGCTCCGTGGGGCCCTTTCCTTGGTTTTCAAACCTGGTGGGGTTAGTGGGGGGTGAAGCAGGAACACCCTTAAAGGGAAAAGCCTTGCCTGCTTGGGTCTGAGGGCCCCAATGTTACAGGGTGAGGTGAAGAGCCCAGGTGGCGCCCGGGCGGTTCCTCCGGTTCCCTTGTTTTAGGGAACGTTTGGTTCATCCCCGGGCCCTCCACGGGGTTCCTGCAGGACCAGTGACGCCCCCACCCCCGGGGTGCGGCAGAAGTAGTGCTGCAAGGGGGGCGCGGGGCCCTACACTTGGATGATGTGGCAAAGTGTGTCAGAAAGGGGGCATTACGCAACATCCTCCCCCATACACGCAAGAAGGGGGGGTGTGCCCACTGTGGCAAATTTTCACTAAAAGGTGCTCTTGGGGCCCACATCCTCCCCCACACTGGTGAGAAAAAACTTTGAGGCCAGGAGTGTGGGAAAAGTTTTCCCCACAAAGCGATCAAAACACACATAGTCACCCCCCTGGTGAGAGAAACTTGAGTGCCAGGAGTGTGGGAAAAACCATTTACCCTAAAGAGCAATTTAAAACAACCATGCTACCCACATGGTGAGGGGAACTTTGAGGTCAGGATGTGGGAAAACTTTTCCCCCGGAAGAGCATTCTTTAACACACATGTCACCCACACTGGGGGAGGAAATTTTGAGTGCAGGATTAGAAACATTTGCCACAAGAGCTATCTTAACAAAACAATGCCACCCACACTGGTGAGAGGAACTTTGAGTTCAGGAGGTATGAAAACATTTACCCAGAGAGCATTTAAACAGCCACAGCTCCCCCACACTGGTGTGACAAACTTTGGGGCCCAGGAGTGCGGGGAAAACTTTACCCAGAAGGCAATCTTAAACACCTGCTCACCCAACGGTGAGAGAAACTTTGAGTGCCAGGGTGGGGAAAACATTTGCCCCAAGAGCTTTTCTTAACACAACATGCTACCCACACTGGGGGGGGAAAGCAAGGGTGATATTTGCGGCAATGTTTTCCTAGCAAGAGTCGTTTGCCGGATTCCAGACACACCGTGAGGAGGGTGGCGTGTGTGGGTTGTGTTGTGGTGGTGGGTGGGGGGCTTGACAGGCATACCAACCCACTTGTGAGGTTTTAAAGAATTCAATAAACCCACGCATGAAAATTGTGTTCAATTTTTTATTTCACAGATTAAGAGGGGAAAATTAAAAAGAGAGAAGGGAATAAATATAAATAATAAAAATATGCTAAAAATTTTCCCGGGGCGTTAGGGGAAAATCGGGTTGACTTCGATTTTCTACTTTAAGGAGCAGTTTAGCCTTTGTATTTCTCGTAAAATTCACTAAAACCGTAGACAGAAAAAAAACGGAAAAACGCAAACTTCACGTGACAAAATCACATTTGTACACAATTTAGCCTTAATTTTTTTTTTTACGTTTCGTGAGGGGAAAAAATATGGTTATAGTAAAAAATACGGTTGCTGGGATGAAACATTTTTTTTAAAGAGAAAAGAAAATTTCAAAATCAGAATCAAAATATAAGAAGAAAAGTAGGAGGGGGAAGGGGGGGCCCCAGGGGGAATGGGACATAAGGAAGCTCAAGGGGCGCCGGGCCTACCGTGGTAGTTCAAGAAAAAACTAATCAGGAGGAGGAGGGGGAAAAGGTGGATGATATGATGTGGGGGGGAGGTTGTGGTTGAGGTGGGGGAGGGTATGGGTTTTATATTGGGTCCAGTTTTTCTGCTTTCCTTAGAAAATGAGAAAAATAATCACGAGGAAGAATTTGAAGAGGGGGAGGTGGTGGATGAGATAAAGGAGGGGGGGTTTGCTATGGGTTCTGAGTCGCTTTTGTTCTTTACCCTAAGAATAGCGGGGTGAGAAAAGGAGGCTAGTGGGGAGAACAAGTCCCGGGGCTTAACCCAGGTGCGTGTGTGTGGGGGTTTTTGGGGTCAGCTGGGCACACTTCTCAACTACCCCAGCAAACAGGAACCACTCGGGGCGGCGGGGAGGGCGGGGGCGGGCGGGGCAGGGCAGGGTTTGGGTCAGAAAGAGGGCCCCCGAAAACCCCCAAACAGCCCCGCGCCCACCCGCCGCCCACCGCAGGGTTTCTTCAGTCTTCCATGACCCCGAAGTACTGCGCCAGGGGGGGTTTGGAACACAGAAGGGCTGGGGGCGCGCGTGATTTTTATTGGAGACTTAACCCTAATTACAGAGACTGACAGGACATGGCCCCACTCCCTCGCCGGCAAACTGCCCGCCTGGGGTGACACGAATGTGGCGGGAAGATGAGGGTTGCCACACACCCCCACACTCCCCCCCCAATTACACAAATATCACCGGGCGGTGTAATAAAAAAAACAGAAACATTTGAAAAAAGAGTGAACCGAGGGTAAAAAAAATTTTGTGATATGTGTGGCACTCAGTTGTTCCCGGGGGGTGGGTACCTAACACTAGTCCGAGGGGCGTGGTGTGTCTGTGGCTTTGGGGCCCTTCCTTGGCTGGGCGGGGGGGCCCCAGGCATCGCTGTTGCCCCGTGTAGTGCGCCTGAACGCATGTGAGGGGCGCAGGTGGCGCCGGTTCTGATGGTGGTGGCCCACTGCCGTCCACCGCACCAAGTCTCCCTGGGTGCGTAGTCTCCAGGACATGCCTGGCGACCCCAGCGCCCTCCCGGGGTTTGGGATGGGGTCCGTAGGCCGGGCTGGGGGGCTCAGGTTGGGGCTGTTTTTGGGTCTGGGGGAAGCTGCACTGCCCCCAGCGGGCCCATGGCCTTCGCGCTCCCAGCACCACGCCCACGCTCGCTCACCTCATAGAGCGACGCGCCAAAGGTATGGCGTCCGCAGCTGACGTCTGTGACAGCTGGGCTGGGGAGGCTTTAGAGCCCTGCGGGGGGGGGAGGAGCATAGGCCCATGCGCGGCGTCGGTGTCCAGGGGGCCGTTTCCCGGGCCGTGTGCCGGTAGCAACCTCTGGACATTTCTGCCGCCCCTGCGCGGCCGAGACTGGGGGTAAAAGTGCTGATGAGACCCCCAGCCGAACGCCAGGGGCGAGGAAGCCCCTGATTCCCGGCTGGTGAGGTCGTTCCCCCATCGCAGACAGCTCCCCTGGGGTGCCAAGGCTTGAACCATCGTCGGAAACCGTGATGAGGCGTGCATGGGGCTCGCCTGACGGTGCTCCACTTTGAGCCCCCGAGAGCCTGTCAGCGACGGCGACATAGGTTGGCCGTCTAGTTTTAAATAAATCACCCCACTTGCGGAAAGGGGGACTGCGGGGGGGGGGTGGCAAAAGGGTTTTGCGGGGTGAGGGGGCTGCGTATCGCATACCCCACATTTGGGGCCCTTCTCTCCACCTCCGCGTCAATCCCCGGCCATAGGGGCGACTGCCTCGCCCGCGTAGCATTTATCCCTGCCCTTGGGCCCCGCTGAAGGTTCGCGGGGACGCACGCCCCAGGGCCCCAGGGATGACCCGGCCGCGGTTTTTCTCGTCACAGGGGTAAAGGACGAGTTTCCCCTTTGGGAGGAGAGGTGGCGCCGCATCGAAGTACTGGCGGAGGGGAGCGGTCCCGTCCTTTCGTTCAGCCCGCCCTTATGGCAAAGCATTTCCCCCAAGAGCCGGTACTCCCGTCCGTGCAGCCCTTCCTCACTGATAAAGTCCACCCCTGCCCCCCCCTGTCCTCCTGCCCCGGCCGTGGCGCGGGGGGCTGCGCATACCCGTTTCATCGTCTTTCCCGTCCCTTTTGGCCCAACTGCAGGACGGGGAGCGCGACAAAGGGGTCTGCCGCGCAGTTTTGGTCGCCCTTCAGGGACTTTTAGCGAAGGGGAACTTAGCGTCTTCTATTTTAGGTTTAGGACCGGGGGTTTTTGGGTATGTCCTTTTGTTCCTTTTCTCCGAAAATCCTTTAAGGGGGTTGGGCTGTGACGAGCGTGAGGTTTTTTTCAGCCCAAAGGGGGAGAGGGTCCTTCTTTTGGCCCAGGCGATGGCAAGCGCTTTTCCCCCGGGGTACTTAGTTTTCCCCTCGGGCCCCTTTAGATGCGGCGCCACAAGCACAAGTTTCCACCCCCCAGGGCAGCATAGCGGCGACTTTTTCCGGAAAACACCGCGTACCCCCCAGGACAAGGAAGCCAATACCCGGCGACGTAGCATGAGACTGCGTGGGGGCGACACATCATAGAAAACGCGTCCCTCGGGGCCCCCAACGCCCAATAGGTCTTTGGGGGAGGGAAAGGCCTCAAATGTTTCCCATACCTGCCTTCCCACCCGGGGGTTTTTGAGTAGTCCCCCAAGGGGGCCCCTGACAGGGGGGACCGCCAGGAAGGGCGCGACCTGGTTTACGAGGGGCCGAACCCTGACCGCACGTCACCGGGGGGGGCTGGGCGGGGAAATTTTTAAATCGGTTATGCTTTACAGGTGCGGGTTGGCGGTACCCCCCCAGCCAGGAGGGGCCGGGAAAAGGGACGCTCCTCCGCAGAAGCGGAAATTGCAGGGCGCAGGGGGAACCGTCTCCTGCACCTCTGGGAGAAAATTGTATGTGTGCCAGAAGGGGTCGTGACGCTGCTGCGTGAGTAAGTGTCTCCCGACTTTAGCTTCCTGGGCACGTCGGTTGGTGTCGTCAAAAAAGTTTGTGAAAGCGTCCGCGAAGCGCAGGGCCCCTGGGGGTGCGGCGGACCCGGGAGCCCCCCCAGGGGGGGGGATGAAGTTTTTTGAGCTTGCGGCTCTCCTCGTCGAGGGGACCGGTGGTAGCCCCCAAATATGCGTCCGTACGGGCTTAAAAAGTATGTTTGGGCACGCTAGAGCAGAGAAGGGCGGGCTGGGGTGGGTGTCTTCTGGGCTCGCAGGGTTTAAAGGGGCTGAAAGCCCGTCGACGGGGCCCCCGTCCTTTTTGGAAATACCACCTTCTGGAGCACCAAATTTGGTGGCTCGCCTGGGGCACCCCTCGATATGCCCTTGTCAAAAAGTCGTCCCACTGTCGTGTACCCCGTCAAAGAAGTGGGGCGGGGCTGAGGGTGGGACGGGATGCGTGGGGGGGTGTGTCGGGCCGTAGGGGACGTGGTGAGGCGGGGCCGCTCACTCTGGGAGCGGCGTGGTCCCATGGCAAAAAACAGTGCGCCCGAAATTCTCCAAGAACCATTTCCGGGCGATCGACGTTCTCCTCACAAGTTCGTGGGTGGGGGATTTCCGGGGGGACGGGGTCTTTGGGGGGGTCTGGGGGCTCCCCAACACACACTGGGGTGAAAAGGGGGGGGGGAAGGTGTGAGGCCAGGCGAAGGGCCTTGCGCCTTTACGATAGGGAGGTTGTGCACCCTTCGGCTATGTAGATGCCCCCCTGTGGTTGGAGACAGTCCCCCGGAGACCTGACAGGTGATGGGGCCCCGGAGGCGCATGCGCCCCCGGGAACGTGGGGGGACTGCCGTGGGGAGCCCGGAGCTAGTTGGGATAGGGCCGGGTCCCCCAACAGTAGGGGACCCCCCAAGGGGAAATTGCGCCCCCCGTGTCCGCCCCTCTGTTAGGGACAGTGGGCGAGGCGGACAGTGATCACCCGGCACGACCCGCCACTCCACCCTCCAAAATCACTGCACCGGAGGTAGGGGGGAAATTCAAGATGGGTGGGCGGACGAGGGGCCCCCCCCCTGGGGGGGGGAGGGCCCCGGGCAAGGGGCCGAAATGCCCCTTCTGGCCGCAACAACGGCATGCGCGCAAACCTCGCACTGACGCCCCCCCTGACACTCAGATTCACCGCAGCGGGCACCGCCGCGTCCCCCCCGGGCTCCGTTTGGGGGGTTTTCCTTGTCCGTAAGCCGGCGCGCGGGGGCCCCCTGCCGCCCCCCTCGTGGTGTGGACCATGCGGGCGGGGGGTTTGGGTCACCGACCCCCACATGGCTACGTAGCTGAAGGTTTGGGCCCGCCTTTCCCCCGGCCCCCAAAAATTTTAACACGCGAACTATTTCACTGAATGACCGAGGCGTGGGAAGCAACGCAACACCCCCCTTTTTGTGCGAAACGTAGCCCCCATACTATTTTTTTGCTGAGCATGTACCTCTAAGGGGCACTGGATCGGGCACCCAAAGCCCCACTCTTTCCCTTTTGGGGGAGGGGGATATATCAACACACGTCACTCGGCCTTTGCTAGGAGAAGAATTCCCCCAGCTCCCTAAACAGTGGTACCGATCACCACGCTTCTCCAACGGCGATTGCCTCCGGGTTTAGAGTTGCCTGAACACTTGCTTTCCCAGGCGCGCGTCAATGCGCTGTTGCACCCCGTGTTACAAAGGAGGGTAATAAGGTGCCCCTGTGGGTGCCGCCCAACCGCAGATTCGCTGTAGTCCTCTACGCTGGTGGCCCACGCCCCAAACGGCCGCGACTGCCCCGGTCGCCCCCTGGTCCTGGAGGAGGTGGTGGGCGAGCTGCCGGGGCGTTGGCCCGAGTTTCACCTGAGTGGTGGTTGATTCGGGGTTTGGGTAAACGCGGACGTTTTGGGTTTGGCGGCAAGTTTGGGCCCCCGCGGTCTTTCCCCGCCCCGTACCTGCCCGGGGGGTTCTACGCCGCCCATGCCTTCCTCCATGAGCCCCTGAAGTACTCGCCATGGTGGGGTGGACACGAAGGGCTGGGGGCGCGCCGTGATGTTTTTGGAGACTTTAACTAAATTTCAGAGAGCGACAGGGCATGGTACTGCCTCGCGGGGTCCCCAAAATGCCCCCCTCGGGTGACACTAGAGTGGCGGGAAGAGAGGGGTTTCCACACACCCCCCACTTTTTTTTCTTCTTTATCTTGTTTTTTTTTTACTTGTCTTGATTTTGGGTTTTAGGTTTTTTTTTTCTTTTTCTGTTCTACCCGCACGCGCGCACACCCCCAAACGCCCCACACCCCCGCACGGGGGCTGGCTCATTCCCCAACCCCCGCCCCCATTCAACCATGCCCAAGGAGGAAAAAATGTGTGAAAAAAATCGAGATTAAAAATTTTTTTTTTTATTTTTTTTTTTTACCAAAAAGTGGGGGGGAGAAGGGTCCGATAGCGGAGGGCTACAGACAGACAGAGAGAGATAGAGAGGAGATGGAGTGGAGACAGACAGACGAAGAGAGAGAGAAGAGAGAGGGGCAGACGACAGACAGACAGATCGAGAGACAGACAGAGAGAGAGATCGAGAGACAGACAGAGAGAGAGAGACAGACAGAGATCGAGAGACAGCTATACCTGGGGAAACCTGGGGAAGGTAGCTGTTGTTACCCGGATGTCACACTACCGTAGATAACACTATAGTCGCCAGTCACTCGCCACTGCACTAAAGTCGCCAGGCACAATTAATATATTACGAATTATAGCATCACTACAGCCTTGTATGTGCCACTGAAGATGATACACAGTAGTTTATATCATGTACATCACACTACATGTCTTCAGTGGCACATACAAGGCTGTAGTGAGGCTAACATTCGTGCCTGGCGACATTAGTGCAGTGGCGAGTGACTGGCGACTATAGTGTTATGTACGGTAGCCCTGTGTCCCGGGGTACCACAGGCTGAAGGATTAATGCCACGGAGATGAGCACCGAGGCCACGCGTATGTCTCACAACTCGTGCTCGCGCTCCCTCACAGCCTCCAAGATGGCCGACCCACAACAAATGGACTGTGACAATAGTTACAATTCGGACGATGACGACGTAGTTATCATCGAAGACACCACAATAGCAAACGAGTGAGTACTATCCTACACCCCCACACCTTTATAGCGCGTAGTTAACCTTGTGTCACCTTTAATTAAGGGTCTATTAAGGGTTATGTAAAGACGTGTTTGTAGCTCCAGATTTTAGGGTACTTTGGTGGGTTTCTGTGGGAATTATCAGGTTTTTTGTGGGATTTTGGTGGTTTTGTGGGATTTTGGTGGTTTTGTGGGATTTTGGTGATGGGTGTTGAAGGAATTGTCCGAATTGACTTTTTGTGACGTTATTTTTTTTTTTTGTGTAAAACAAAACTTATTGGTATTATTTTACACTAGGACCAGAAGGGGTGTAGTCAGTTCGTACACAAGTTGTTTCGGTCAATTTCTACGGTAGCGTTTGCCCATACTCTCCCCCTTCCCCAAAACAACACACACACACACACACACACACAGGGAACTCCGTAGTGTAGTGGTTAGCACGCTCTGCTCACAACCGAGAAGTCCCGGGTTCGATCCCGGGCGGAGCGAAGACAGATGGGCTGTTTCCGTAAAACCGAGCCCCTGTCCACCCAGCAGTGAATGGGTACCGGGTGTTAGCGGGGGTTTGTGACCCGCCTCCCGGGGTGGTGGCTTCCCCCAACACTGACCACTAAGCAGGGAAAGATGAAATAAATGTTGATATGGAGACGGGGCCACAGGAGCGTTGCTCAGGCCCTGGGTAATAATGGAGGAGAGTTGCGCGGTCGTTTTCAGAGACACCAACTATTTTTTCTTGGCCTACAACAGTGCTTGGGTTTAAGGGGCTGTTTTTTTTACCCCAAAAAAAAAAAAAAAAAAAAAAAAAAAAAAAAAAAAAAAAAAAATTNGGGGGACCCCCCAACAAAAAAGGGACTGTGACAATAGTTAAAATTCGGACGTGACGACGTGTTATCATCAAAACACCAAATAGAAAAACGGTGGTACTATCCTACCTCCCACCCCTTTTATGCGCGTAGTTAACCTTTTTCACCTTTTTTTAAGGGTCATTAAGGGTTATGAAAAGAGGGTTTTTGTAGCTCCAGATTTCGGGTACTTTGGGGGTTTCTGGGGGAATTATCAGGTTTTTTTGGGTTTTTGGTGTTTTGGGGGTTTTTGGTGAGGGGTTTTAAAGGAATTTCCGAATTTTGACTTTTGTGATTTTTTTTTTTTTTGTGTAAAAAAAATTTTTTTGGTTTATTTTACCTAGGCCCAAAGGGGTGTGTCAGTTCGTACCATTGTTTCGGCAATTTCTACGGTAGCGTTTGCCATACTCTCCCCCTTCCCAAAACACACACACACCACACCCACACGGGGAAACTCCGTAGTGTAGGGGTTTTCCTGCTCTGCTCACAACCCAGAAGTCCCGGGTTCGATCCCCGGGCGGAGCAAAAGACAATGGCGTTTCCGAAAACCCCGAGCCCCTGTCCACCCAGCGTGAAGGGGTCCGGGTTTAGCCGGGGGTTTGTGACCCGCCCCCGGGGTGGGGGCTTCCCCCAACCCTGACCACTAAGCGGAATGATGAAATAAATGTTGATATGGAGACGGGGCCACGGAGCTTTTGTCGGGCCCCTGGGTAAATGGGGAGAGTTGCGCGGTCGTTTTAAAGAACCCCAATTTTTGTCTTGGCCTACAAAGGTGCTTTTCTAAGGGTCTTGTTTATTTTGCGCAAAAAAAAAAAAAAAAAAAAAAAAAAAAAAAAAAACCTTTGTTTTTAATGAACCTACCTAACCTTTAACCACAAAATATTTTATATTTTTTTTTTGTTGTTTTTTTTTTGTCTATTGGTTTGCCAAAAAAAACCCACACCATTGGGAAAAAGCCCTATTGGGCCAAGAAAAATATTTGGTGTCTCTAAAAACGACCCCGTAAACTCTCCCCCATTAAAACCCAGGCCTTAAATAAAATTAGATGAATAAACACCACCCCAACACCACACCACACACACAAGCCTCATCTCCAGTTTACAGGAAGAAATATACCGTTATAACCTAAAGTCGCCGGACAAACTTTTTCTTTGTTTGTACAATGTGGGGGTTTTAATAGTTAATTGTCGCATGATTTCGGAAATTTAAAGGGGCTACGGGAAGTCTGTGTCTTTTTGGGTTCTTCACGTGTCTATAGGGCTATAATAACAAATTACAAATATGTCACCAGAGGGCGTTTTCCTCATAGTTCTCATGTTTTTTGAGATCGGCACTCGTCTTTGTACGAAATGGTTTTTTATAGGGTGAATAGGGTTAAGGAGTTTGAAACAATTTTTCGTACCAGTTTTTTATTTGTTTTACATGATTATGGTTTTTTTACATACCTGGGTCGTTTTCCTAACAATAGTCAGTTCAACGAGCGATGTACGAAACGACTTGGTTTTCCTATAGACTACAAAAAATTTTTTTGTGTACAAATCTACTGGTGTACGAAACAATTTATGTAAAAATGACTTTTTGGTGGGGGTTTTGGTGTACTGTAGTATAATAGTGTATTAGTAGTGTATAGTATAGTATATGGTATTTATAAACTTTTATATGAGAGAGAACGAAAAAAAGCGGAAGTAATAGGAGGGAAAAGAGAGAAGAGAGAGGAGGGGGTTTTGTGACATTTTTTGTTTATTATTAAAAAAAAAATTACATTGAAAAAATTATATTTTTTTTTTTTCTTGTTATTTTCTTTTTTTTTTCTTTTTTTTGGTTTTTTTCATTTTTATTGCTTTTCCCTTCCTTTCCCTTTCCTTCCTTCCTTCTTCCCTTCTTCCTTCCTTCCTTCCTTTTTTTTTTTTTTTTCTTTTTTCTTTCTTTTCTTTTTTTTCTTTTTCTTTTTTTCTTTTTTTTTTCTTTTTTCTTTCTTCTTTCTTTTTTTCCTTCCTTCCTTCCTTTCCTTTCCCTTTCCCTTTCCCTTTCCCTTTTTCCTCCTTGGGGGTGGGTCCTCCTACCCTTTGGGAAAGGTATCCTTCAGCAGGGTAAGGATCGGAATAGTCACTTATTTTCTTTTAATGCTGGGGAAACCCTGGGGGCCTGACTTCGGCCAGGCCCCCAAATACCCCCGGATAACCGTAGGGCCGCGGGAACACCCCCTGGGGCCGTTTGGGGGAAAACACGCCTTCGCCTCAGTTACCAATTATTTTTTAACATGGTCCTTTGTAAGGCCCCCTTAGATAATCTACCATCAGTATACATCAATTTTGCAAAATACCACCACACACGCTGGGCCACACCTCCTGTGTCCTCACAGAAAAATTTGCTTGGCTAAAGGGAAACCCAATTTTCATCACCCAAATACATAACACAATATGAAATAAAATTAAAATAAAATACTAGCAAAAATAGTATGTACTACTAATCATAATGCCAAGAAAAACATGAAACATTAAGCCTGCTGCCTAATGTGGGCCTGGTCATCATGAAGGTATTTATCTCTTTGTATAGCATTAAAAAGTTGTATATTTTATTTGAAAAGAAATTGAATTTACCCTTATTTTTCTTGGAAAGTAAAAATCCCTAAAATTGAACACAAACTTATTTTGGCTTCAGAGAAACGTTTCTAACAAATAAATATGGAAATTGAAAAAAAAGGACCCAGTTATTGCTTCTCGTCATTCTGACGGGAAGCCTTAAAGTTTTCTCGAAACTGACTGTGATTCTGAAAGGTTTATTAAAATTTTAGCTAATGTCCACTGAGTAGAAAGGGGCAAATTTTGCAAAAAAGACTCAAAATTATCCTTTCCACCATACAAAGGAATTGGGGAGTTTTCCTTAGAAATTTACTGACCATTTTTTGAACCCGTACATAGGGCCATCTTCCCAAAGGGAGTTGAAACCCGCAATAATAAGGGCAACAAGAACCTTTAGCTTTTCTACTAACCCATTGTGGGGGGTGATAACAAAATGAAATTCCCCTTAATTTGAACTGCTAAGTGTTATAAGATTGTAGAAATCAGGCCATTTCAAAATACCTTGGGTTTTGGAGGCCAAAATTAATTTGGGCCCTAAGCTGGAAGTTAAAAGAGACTTTTTGGGAAGGGAACTAGGAACACAAAGTGGAAGTGATACAATATATTAATATGTCCCCGATGTTCAGGAACTGAAAATGTTAGGGTTAAAGGAGATTTTAAAGGATATTAAAAATAGACGTTTTGATTACCCTTGTTTTAAAAGAACCAAATTGGGACGTTTCCGCATGTGCCATGTACCAAAAAAACTTCCGGAGGAAAAGGGTCGTCTCACCTACCCTGCTTAGCATTTAAAAAATTTTTTAACTTTCCCTAACTGGTAAATAACATTTTATAATTTTCTCGCAAAACCCTTAAAAAGACTTCCTAAAACTATTAAAATTTAAAAAAACGAAAGGGCAAAAAGTTTAAAATTCAGAACCGGGGATAAACTTTCACCCACGGGACTTGGCTGAGCATTTCGAAGTCTTGTAGAGAAAATTTAAGTGTTAGAACACGCTACTGGAATGTTGCGTGAAAGTGCGTCTGCAACATGATTTTTATTTCCGGTAATTTTTTGATAGTAGGATCAAATCCAATGTGATGAACCCCCGGGCCCACGGCCCAAAAAGGTTTTTCCTTTAAAGAGATTCAGCCCGCAGTGTGATCCGTGTGAAACTGTAAGGGGATAACCATAGATAATTTCCTTAAGTGCTTAAGAGCCCAACCCCGCAAAGCTTCAAGGTGAGTTACTGATTCCCGTGACTCTAAATCATTAACACTCACGGGAAATTGAAAAAAACATGGGGGCTTTTCCCTTTAACGTTTGCATCAAACCGCCCCCACGCCCTATCGAAGCTCTGTCAAAGAGTGAAAGGATATGGTATCGGAAATGTAAAAATTGGCGCATTGAAAGTGCCTTTTTCAAAGTATCAAAATTTTGTTTTTTGGGCCCATTAGCAAAAGGAAAAACACCTTTTTCAGGTCGTGTCAGGGGAAGCAATCGAAGCTAGTTCCCCAAAAAGGGTACGATAGTAACCCGCAACCCGAGGAAAGCCCCCCTATTTTTTCGTGGTGGTAGGGGTTGGGAAATTTTTGAGGGTTTTTGATTTTAAACCCAAACGTGTGGATTCCATCCTTGTCGACAGCATGGCCTAAAAAGCCCAAGGCTATTTGGGGAAAAAATTGCATTTGCGCACTTTAAATTTAAGGCCGCCTCAGAAATTTTTAAAACAAAAGGGGAAATTTTTCCAAAGTGACTGGAAAAGTCTTTGGAAAAACTATGGGTCGCCCCCTGTAGACGAAGAAACCATCACCTTTTATGCCGGAAAAAAATTTGTTTATAGACTTTGGCATTTAAAGGTGAGTTTTTAAACCCTGACATCCACCATTCATAATGAGCATTTTTTGTTTAAAGGCAGTTATTTTCCCGCGATTTTCTCAACGGGGAAACGCCAGAACCCCCAAATTGAGGCCAAAGGTAAAAAGTATTATCCTTCCCCATAGACTGCAAAAGGTCCTCAAAAAGGGGGTGGTAGTGATCCGTACAGTTAAAAATTTTTAAAAATTTCCGAAAATCGACAGGGCCCAAAAAGTACCCTCACTTTTCTTCACCAAAAACAAAAACAAGGGGGGTTCCCAAAGGGGAATAAAACTCCTTATTATTCCTTCATCCCCCTGTCTTAAACATGCTCTTACCCAGCTCTTTTGGGTATGAGGCATACGATAAAAAGTACATAGAAAGGGTGTGCCCCATGTGTGAGCCAATGTTTTTTGGTGAGTTTGTCTTTTCCTAAGGTTCCCCAGGGAAGGCAAGAGGGCCTGGTGTCGGAGCAAAGCGAAAGTCGGCTTTTGACTCGGGAAAAACCATACCTGTACGTAAGGTTGCTCTGGACTGTGTCTGCCTGGGCCCCACTAAAAAATTTGCTTCGTAGAGACGCTGCAAGAATGGAAGGATCCATAAAGGGCAAACTTTTTGTCTCTCAAAGCTGCATAAAAAAACTCCATTTTTCAGAGTTATAGGTGACCCTGAAAATTTGTACACTGCGTCGCTTTTGTGATCATCGCGTACCGCGGAAACTTTTCCCTCAAGCGCAAGCAACTTAACGGATAGGTCAGGGATGACACCAAATAAAATGCCACAGGACCTCTTGGGCTCTCACTGAAAGTCGAACAGAAATCGAGAGCCCCTATATTGTCTCCTAGACAACGCGGACACCAACGGGCCTTTAGGGGGAAAAAAACGTTCGTTTCCCCCATAGTAAAGCAGTCATGGCTATACTAGCAAAACGTTGCTGGTCATGTTTGGAAAAAACAAGATTATTTTAAGCAAAGGGGCTGGATTTCATTGCGGGGGAAAACGCATTAAAGAAATTGTCGGTGTGTGGAAATTTAAACAAAAGGAGGTAGTAATGATTCTAAACCAAAAAACCCCCCCCATTTTTTAAAAAAAAACTTGGTGTTACTATAAAACTTATGTTTAAACTTTAGACTTAGGAGCAAGGCATAAAGGGAAGGGTCACAGTGCCCCTCACCCCTAGTGTGAGACCTTGAACACTTTTTAGGGGCTGTAGAAGGGAACAGGAAAACTATGACTTTTTTAAATTTACATAAGCACACTCATAAGAATATTACATGAAGCACCTGTGTCCCCCAAAACAATAAACTGTCCGAGTGAAAAATGAATTTTCATCATAGAAGACAAACACTATAATAGACGGGGGTAGCAAAGCTGTGTCTGTGACTTTTGTCGAAACAAACTGGGGTTTTTTTTGAAACCCGGCGAATCTTCCCCCGATGCTGAATCCTTTCCCCTTACCAACTGTATGTCTGAGTCGCTTCAACTCAGAACCAACCAACATTCCTCTGTTTAGGTTTTCCCCCCTGGAATTTCCCAAAATTTTTTTGGGGGAGGGCGAAATTGCATACAGGTTTGTGGGCGTCGGGGACGCAAAATTCTGGGGAGGGGGAGAAGGCAAGTATTTTCTTTTGAGCAAACCCGCATATTGCTACTTTTCGGAAAAGATTTAGTTTCCCTTTTTCGATAGCATTGTTTATCATATACCCCTTTCTTCCACAGTGTAACCTGCTCGGGTGCGCGAGTAAGTAACCCTGGAGTGGAAGAGGGGTGGAGGGGGGAGGTAAGGGTGAATGAATTTTGGGCCCCCCTTGACACCGGGGACCCCGCTCAGGCTGTGTAAAAGGGCTTTTAGGCATCTCCGTAGCTGCTTGTGATTTAGTAGAGAATTTCAAAGGTTATCCCCCGGCTTAAAATCAAGAGATGAAGCGATACGAGCTCCGTGGAGTTTGAAGGTGAATAAATTGAAAAATTTTAGAATCAGTTTAAAACTCTTACGACAGCTGGCCCCTTTCGAACCCTGAAACCCCCAGAAGAGGAGCATGAAGGGATGAAGCCCGATTTAAAGCCCCCTAGCTTCAAAACTATATTAGCACACGTGCCCGACCTCTCAACCCCCGCATTACCAACTGTGTATCAAAGTTTCAGCATATAAAAGACCCCTGCAAGGAGTCATTATGCTGAGCCACCCCAAAGATCTTCAAAAATTTTTTTTTCCTAAATACCTCTACTCAAGTTTAAAAGTTTTTCGTCCAGGCCTGACGCCACATCATGCCTAGCTAAAGGGCCCCGGCTTCAATTGGGTTTTAATAAAAGAAAACTTTTTTACTTCAAGCAACATACATTTTGCATGACTCTTCACCGTTTTATAAAAGACAGTGCTGGGGGGGGGACTTTCCTCCCCCGAAAAATCTGGGGATGGAAGAATCCCGTGGGAAGTTTAAGTTTTTTGGCACGATGGGGTAGCCCTATTTTGGGAAAATAGGGGGTACTTGTGGGGGAATAGGGGGAGTACAGTAGTAGTGGGGTGAAGCTGTTTTTGGGTTTTAAACTGCCTCCTGGTTTCAGAGCGGGGTCCCAAATTTTCTGTGAAAACATGTATAGCAGAAAAAATGTGCCGTCCCAACGACTTTGCTAAACAATTAGCATAAATGACCCCAAAAAACTACCCAATTATACGGCTACTGGAGGTCCCCCTACACCATGACAAAACCAAATTTCCTTAAAAAAAAATTTACTTTTACTACAGCTTTTTATGAAACAATAAAAACAAATAATAGAAGAGTTACCCTTTACCTCACGAAAAATGTGTGAAGAAAACACTACGTTATAGTTGTCAGGGGAATGAAAACCCAAAAATTAGAAAAATTTAACAAAATGTACCCCACTCTATGAAAACGAACTTTTGAAGGGTAGCTGTGCCAAAAAAACTTATATAAGTTTAAGAAATTTCTTTAAAATTTTCACTTTTTCCTTTACAAAATTACTGAACTTTCTCCCCCAGTACTATTTTCTAAGAAAGAATTTTTGGGTTTTCGTGCAATCACTTAACACTTAATAATGTTACCATGTGAAATAATTTTATCCCATTCCTTTCCCCCCTTTCCTTTCTTATCCCGCGTCTGGCAAAACATTTCTCACCCTGGCAAGATAGGTAAATCTCTCCTCTTCCTCACAATTTCAGCCCTCATAAAAAAAGCTTTAAAAACCCGCGAAAAACCTTGGTCCGGGGCCAGTAATATTTCTCCCCAGACCGTGACGTTTTTCAGCCACTCACCGTCTCATACGCCGTGACGCATTGAAACACGAATCACAGAGCAGGTTGCTCTGACGTCACCACCTGTTTGGGGGCACTCCTACCTCTCTCTCCTCGTCACATGGATCACAAAGGAAAGGAAAAAAAATTTTTCTGTCACTCTTCACTTCCTACCCGTTTTTAAAACTGGACCCCGTACTCAATTAAAGGTACTTAGCTGTCATTGGAGTACACTTAGGCTGAAGAAATTCTGGGGTGAAAGATTCTGATGAAAAATGCTACAAGACTTCCCCCCTTTTAATGTGTGGAAATTAATCCACTTGGGGAAACGTTGGGCAGCAACCGTAGTAAACCCTGAAGATGGGAAATGGCGTAAATGAATAATCCGTGTAAGCGTAGATAATAATCCCTGACGGGGCGTAGATGGATAATCCTCTGTATCCCTGCTGCAAGCGAAACACCCACATCACGCTCACCTCAACAAGCCTTCCTCACTTTCCCCTTATCTTTGTGAAATCCTTTTTCCCTTTACAAAAAAAAGTTAAAGCAGAAAACAAAAACTGGACACACTGCTCACTTCTCTGTTAGATCTCTCACACTTTTGGCCTTGAGTCCTTTTAGAAGTGGGGGAAAAAAAACGGCTGGTTTGCCGCTCTCAAAAAAAACAAAGGGGGGCCGGGCTGACCACCCGGCTTTTTTTCTTCATCTTTTCCTTTTAACCCCTTTCGAAGGCGTAGACTTTTGTTTTAAACACGCCACCATGTTGGGGGGGCCTCCTAGCCTTGGAAAAGGGATCCTTCAGCAGGGTAAGGATACGGGAAAGTCCTTTATTGTTTTAGCTGGAAACCTGGGGCCTGAAAGTTGACCAGGGCGAATACACTGGGGCTAACCCGAGGCCCCCGGGAACATACCCTGGGGCCCTTTGGGGGAAAAAACGCCATTACGCCTCAGTTTCCCAATTAAGGGTTTTAACATTGTCCTTTGTAAGGCACCCTTAGATAAAACTACCATCGTTTAAACAAATGTGCAATACCACCCCGCCACAGAGACCCCCCGCTATGGGTTAGGTTTTAATTTTCCCAAACTAGGGAATTTTTGGGTCCTACTATCTTCACAATAGTTTTCCTACGCATTATTGCTTTCCCCCCCGAAACCCCCCATTTCCCCCAGGTTCCCAAAAATTTTATGGGGGAAGGGGGAGTAGGGCAAACACAAAATGTACCTTTTATTCTTCCCTTTTATCTATTACCAGTGGAATGACGCCCAAAAATTCCCCGTGGACGGTGCTCTAATGGGGCGAGAGTTCTGGTTGGTGTTGGGCGGAGTTCCAAAAACCCCGAAACCAATCCATCTCTTTAAACCTAATTTAGCCTAAACATAACTTATTCAACTCATTTAATATTTCATTTAATAGAAAACGAAATATATCAATGGAAAGCTAATGAAAATCCGCTTCTAATGATATGCTCCATCTTAAATGTTGTCTCACAAAATATTAAATGGCCAAGAGTTTAAGTGACTATTAATTAAGTTCATGTATATTTCTTCAGTCTCTCATAATGGCATTTCTTTAGTGTGTTTTACTGTTTTTTATTTGATAATATTATAGAACAAACATTTACGAAGATAACAGTATATCATGTATACTGTTAAACCATAGGAAGGGAAATGGGAGCTGTAGTAGGTGGCGGATTGAATGGAAACTGGAGGAGTGGCTCTTAGTTTAATGTGCAAGCCGAGGCGTCCACCTTCTCACTGCTCCAACAAAGCATACATTAAATCAAGGCAATTCCGGAACCTCTTTCGAAACTTAATGAATCCCAAACCACACAGTGAACCTTAATTCCCCGATACAACAGGAGTGATGTTGGAAAATGTGAGGAATCGCGGCATTGGCCTCCACTGGAAATAGCCCCAACTGAGTAGCAAGTCCAGTATACAGTAGTCTTTGCTACTGCTGAAAACACTTCAACCTCCCTAAGGTAAACTTTTGTCTAAAACTGTCAATAACTGTAGCCGACGCTCTATAGATCTATTAACATTACAGCATTACACAGGGACGCCAATTCACATCATAATCACATAATAACTCATAACATAATAACGGATTGAAATTTTTTCTAATAATTTTCACTTACTCGTGGCAGTCTATTTTCCAAACTGTAGTGACCAGAAAGCGTAGCTGATCTCAATGGGAAAGTCCAACGGACACTGGCGTGTGGCAGGATCGCGGAGTGAGGCGACGGGCAGCGCAGAGTTGCCAAACACTATTTGCCGGCAGATGCTGTTTGGCAGAATTTATGTATTTATTTATTTTTTTGCTTGAGATTCGCGGGCCGGATTGCAATGCTAATGCCGAGCAGGGTGGCGGGCGGGACCGGACGCTGGGCCTTCTCGGGCCGGGTCTGGCCCCCGGGCCAGAGGTTGTCCGCCCCTGTCCTAAAGGGTGGGGGGCCTCTGGAAGGGGAGGGTGTCTGTATGCACTGTTAGACAACTATATAATTTCTACAATATGTATATAAGTTTAAAAGGTTACGCGGAAGTGGATTAACACTGCAGAATATCCTGAGCAAAAAATACTATGTATAGAAAATGTAAGTGGTAACGGCGGCAGCGACCGCGCAGTTCTCGTCCATTATAACCAGTTATTTTTGGGGAATATTGAGTTATTATTTTGTACTTTGTAGTTATTATTGATTGCATATTTTCATTGTGAGAGATGGCTACGAGTTGTGTGTTGGTCCCCATGGCTCCGGTACCAGAAACACCAACAGTTCTCTGCTTCTGAACTTTGCAAGGTCCAGAAGGTTGAGAATTGCAGGTTCTTGGTATCAGAGACCAGAGCTGCACCGCTGGACATGGTATAGTAATGCCGGAGGGGTAGCAAAGGAGATCGACCACATCCTCGTTAGTACTCGTTGGAGGATCCTCCAGAACTGCAGGGTTTACCGGAGTGCTGAGTTCTTTGGAACAGATCACAGACTTGTTGTTGCTACACTTAAGCTTCATGTCAAGTCCAGAAGAATCTCAAGAGGTAACCATACCGTGTTTTATCTTGAGAAACTGAAGGACTTGACATGTGCTCATGAGTATGCGGTGGCAGTCTCAAATCGGTTTGATGTGCTCGGTGCTCTTGGGGACCCTGTAGAACTGTGGGATACCTTCAAACGTGATACTCTACAGGCTGCCAAGGAGTGTATTGGGGAGCGCCCGAGGTCAAGGCGTGGTTTTGTCTCGACGGAGACGCTGAGAAAAAAACGAGGAGAGTCGCGCTGCCAGGCTGGCTGGGAACCGGGACCAGCACAGGGCTCTGTCACGCCGGACTAGAACCCTCCTGAGGAGAGACAAGGAGAGGTATGTCAGGAGTCTCGCTGAAGATGTCGAGGGTCATTTGAACGCTAATGACCTCCGACCCGCCTACCGAGCCCTGAAGAAGCTCCGTTCCAAGTCTCCTTCTCGGGCGAGTGCTATTCGAACAGCAGATGGGCGCCTCGTGTCGGACATGGATGGGCAGATGGCTCGTTGGGCTGAGTACTTTGGGCAGTTGTCACGTGGACCCTCCAACTGAGCAGCTTCACACCACTGGGTTACAGGCAGTGGATGCCGATCCTCCCATTGACGAAAGCGCACCCTCTCTTGACGAAGTCAGAGAGGCTGTAGCAAAGTTGAGGGGTGGAAAGGCAGCTGGTGTTTGTAATATCTGTGCGGAGCTCCTCAAAGCTGGGGTGAGGCCATGATCCATGGGTTGCATGCTGTCCTGACTGCCGTGTGGCAATCAGGTACCATTCCTCCTGACTGGAAAAGGGGGCTGTCATCCCTATCTGGAAAGGGAAGGGGACCGTCAGGACTGCAACACTACCGCGGTATTACACTGCTCAGCGTACCAGGCAAGGTGCTTGCCCATCTATTGCTGACACGGGTTCGCAGCCATCTGGTGAAGCATCAGAGACCTCAGCAGTCTGGGTTCACGCCTGGTAAGTCACAACGGACCGTATCCTAGCGCTTCGTGTCCTGTTGGAACCCAACGTGAGTTCGACAGGGGATGCTTGCAGCCTAGGGTTGATCTAAAGAAGGCGTTTGACTCAGTGCCATCGTGAGTAAATCTGGGATCTTCTGCGACTTCGAGGGATTCCTGCAAGGACTATTGGTTTGATAACTGGTCTGTATTCTGGGACTGAGAGTGCTGTGAAGTGTGGGGCAGGTGTATCCGGTTTCTTTTCCTGTGAATACAGGAGTGAGGCAAGGGTGCGTCCTTGCCCCATCACTTTTTCAACGCTTGTATGGACTGGGTATTGGAAAAGGGTTTTGTAGATCAAGTGATTGTGGAGCATCCGTCGGCAACACCAAGATCACTGATCTTTTTTTTTCCCGATGATGCAGTAATCTTTGCTGAGTCGCTGGAGGTCCTGGTATGGCTCTCGAGGCGCTGCACGAGGAGGCAAACCCTTTGGGACTTGAGGTCTCCTGGCTCAAGCCCAAAGGGGTCCAGGTGTGTTGGAGACTTACTAGATGAAGCAGTACAGTCTGTTCTGCATGTGGCGAGGACTTGAGATCTTGGAAAGTTTTACATCCCTTTGGTAGCGCAGTCCATAATGACGGCGGTCACTTCAAGAAGTCTTACGGCGGATTGGCAATAGCCCACGGTGTTATGGACTCCTCAGCGGGAGTATTTGGCATCGTCGTCCCTGTGCAGGAGGACAAAGATCCGGATCTTCAAACTGCTTGTGATCCTTGTCTTCTCTATGGTTGTGAGACATGGACACTAAATAGTGACTTGAAGAGACGAATCAATGCCTTTGGTAATAAGTGTCTTCGCAGAATCATGGGGTATCGCTGGGATGATTACGTGTCAAATCAGCGATTGCACCGTGAGACTGAATCGAGGCCTATTACCTGCATAGTCCGTCAGCGCCAACTTCGGCTATATGGGCATGTGGCACGCTACCCTGAAACCGATCCTTCCCATCGGGTTGTATCTGTAAGAGACAATCCGGCGTGGAGGAGGCCAAGGGGGCGCCCACAAGGCTCGTGGCTGGGGCAAGTTGATGTTTCTTGTCGAGAGCTGCTTGGTATGGGAAAGGAGCCTGCATGGGAACTCGCGCGTGGTGACCCCCGGGAGTGGCGTCGTAGGGTGGGCGAGGCGACGCGCCCCCGGCGTATGCCCCCAATGTGGGGTTGATATTTTTTAAAAAAATGTCATTTGTGTGTGTGTGAGAGAGGCCAATGCTTGGAGGAAGTGTGAGTGGAGACGCCCTGAGCCGCGTGGCCTGTGTTGTCAGGTGAAGCCACTTTTCTCCCCCGTCCGCCACACTGTTGTGGGCAATGTCAGGCACTGGCTGACTGAGACACCCACTCTTTCTTGTCACTTTTGACACTGTTTGCACTTAATGATATTACGGTGTGTGAAATTATACTTCTGTGTTACTGCTAACCCTATATTGCCTGCTTGCTGGGTGTGTAGTCGTCTCTTGGTAAAGCTAAAAGCCATTTCTGTCTTCTGCACGAGTCCTTTGGTAGCCTGTAAAGATGTTCCTAGCACTCAGATCAATCAGTAGGGGAAAGGAAAAAGGAAGGAGGGAAGTGTACATTTTGGTTCTCAGCATCCCGCAATTATTAATATAAACCCTACGAACACAATCGCTAACACTTATATACTATTACTACAGCTGCCGCCACTATTATTACTATCAGTAACACAATGGCCAACCCAGTGGTGCAGTAGTTATCACACTTTTCTAACAAGGTCACTGTCTTTGTTTATCAAATACATGCACGTTTGTTTGAAACATAATTTTATAAAACAACAAATGAATAACTTACTGGTGAAAGTTATGGATGGGGCAGATGTTTTGTTCCGCCCCTTTTATTGCACCCAAATGCAACACAGCTATTCCACACAGACGGCACAGCCAAATCAACGAAACCCACCAGGTTTTTTAACCGCAC
>JACEEZ010012783.1:0-18237 GCA_016584305.1 Chionoecetes opilio
CTTTTATAATATATAATATATATTATATATATATATTAATAATATATATATATTTTATATTATATATATATTAATAATATTTTATAAAATATATATATATATATATATATAAAATATATATAAAATTTTTTTTAGGTGGGGGTAGAAAATGAGAATTATGTCGCTATAGTATTACGATGTGTTTTAGTCTGACAGTGCTGTCTTATATGGCTTGTTCTGTGCCATTTCGGGTTTTTTTTGTGTGTTTTTGTGTTTTTAGCGGTGACAGTATAATTATAATAAAAAATATATATATATATATATATTATAGGTATATATAAATTATATATAGGAAAATAAATATATATATGGGTATATATAAATATATATTATGTATAATAAATATATATATGGGATATATAAAAATTATTATTTATTTTTTTATTTTTTTACAGGGGAGTCGCCCTAGCGAGTTTCCCTTGTTTTAAAAAGGGAATTTCAAGGAGTATGTAGTATGGTAAAAAGGGAATTTTCAAGGAGTATTTTTATATGGAAAAAAGGGAATTTAAAGGAGTAGGTAGGGAAAAAAAAGGAATTCAAGGGTATTAGTATAGTAAAAAGGATTCAAGGAGTATTAGATGGAAACAAGGGTATGATTTATAGAGACAGGATGGTGACAGCATAGGGCATAAAAGGTGGAGGAAGGTACAGGAAGAAAAAAGGACCTTAGTAAAATAGGAAACACATCCTGCTTATTTGAGTGTTTTTCTAATTATCTAATTTATATTTTATTTAATTTGATTTTTTTATGGCCCGCAAATTATTTAAATGTCGATACGATATTTTCGATATCAAAGTTTTCCCTTTTTATGGCTGTTCCACCATGTAAATCCAATGCGGAATTTTTTTTTGTTAAAAATGAAAAAAACTGGAAGTCCAAAGGGTTTTGGTTTTTCTTTTTCGTATTACGGATAACGGCCAAAAATATTTTTGGGATACTTAAAGCATATTTTATATATAGTAAGTTTGAGGGTGTTTTAACAGTCCATAGTTAAGGCCCTAAGGGCTGTGAACAACCATAAAAAAAATTTCTGTATCTGCAAAATGTTAGAAAGTGTAACCGAAATTTTCCCAATCAATTAATAAACAGCGGAAATGGTTTTTTTTAATGCCCTACGGCGGGCCCCTGGGAGCGGCCCGGGGGGAGCCCTGAGCAAATCCCCAGGGCCCTAGTCGTACCTTCCTCGGGGCCCCCGGTTTGACATACGGAGGGCCCGGAGGCCCTCCGTCTTTGGTTTGTGGGACTACTCTATCGATCTCAGTTTCCACTTCCCTAAACCCCATCCCCCAATCAAAAAGGCTTTTTCTTTTCATCCCGCCCCATTATTTTTCTTTTCAATTTTTTTTAAACCCTTTTTTTTGGGAAAAATTTTACCCCAAAGTTCTAAATCTTCCCCAATTTAAAACCCGGATTTCCCCCTAAAAACCCCCCCCGCAACTTTTTTTTTTTTTTTCCTTTTTTCCCCCCTTTTTTCTTGGTTCCCGTTCAAACTAAAAAAGGTTATTCCCCCCCAAACCCCTTCCCCTCCCCCTTTTTTTCTTATTTTCAAATTTTTTTTTTTGGGTTTTTTCTTTCCTATTTTCACATTTTTTTCCCCCCCTTTTTTCCAAAACCTTTTTAAACCCCTTTTCCATTGGTTTTTTTTTAAAAAAAGGGTGCTTTCTCCCTTCCCTTTTAAATTACATTAACCCCCCAAAATTTTGTCTCCCCTTTCCACCAAAACCCTTTTCCCTCCCCCCAAAACTCCTTCCAACCATTTACAAATTTTTTAAAAGCCAAAAATTTTTCCTTTTATTAAAGGGGGTTTTTTCATACTTAAATTTCATCTTTTTGATCCTCCCCCTTTAAAAACCATTATCATTTTTCCATTTTCTAAACCCCCTTTTTCCAAAAGGTTAAAAAGGTCCCCTTTTAAAATACCCCCCAACCCCCCCCCATACCCCAACCCCTGTCCAAAAATTTTTTTTTAAATTTGGTATTCATCCCCCCTTTTTTTTTTTTTCCCTTTTACCCTTTCAAATTATCCCCAATCCTTTTAATTTTCCCCCTTTTTTTTCCAAAACTTATACACGGCTTCAAAAAGATTTACCCCCTCATTCCCAAATTTTTCCTTTTGGGCCCTTTAAATTTTTTTTTTAATTTTTTCAAATCTTTCCCAGCCTTTTTCCCCTCTTAATTGCCCCAGCCCCTTAATTTTTTTTTTAAATTTCCTGTACACTAAATTTAAACCCACTTTCTTTTTTTACCTGTTTTCCCTTTTCCCCCTTTTGGTTTCTCCCCTTTTTTTTTCCCTTTTTTCTTTTCCCCTTTTCCTTTTTCGCCTTTTGCCTTCTTACCCTTTTTCCCCCATTTTATTCCCTTTTTTTTCCTTTTTTTCTGAAAAAATTTTTTTTTCAGCCCCCCTTTTTTCCTTTCCTCATTTGTCTTTTTCCCCCCTTTTTTTTCCCTTGTCCCCCCCCGACACAAAACCCCCCTTTTCTTAAAACCCCCTTTTTTCCCCCGTCCTTACTTTTTCCCTTTTATTAAAAAGTTGGGGGGGGGGGGGGGGGGGGGGGGGGGTTTGGTTTTTTTTTGGGGGGGGGGGGGGGGGGGGGGGGGGGGGGGGGGGTTTTTTTTTTTTTTTGGGGGGGGGGGGGGGGGGGGGGGGGTGGGGGGGGGGGGGGGGGGGGTTTTTTTTTTTTTGGGGGGGGGGGGGGGGGGGGGGGGGGGGGGGGGGGGGGGTTTTTTTTTTTGGGGGGGGGGGGGGGGGGGGGGGGGGGGGGGGGGTTTTTTTTTTTTGGGGGGGGTTTTTTGCCCCCCCCCCTTTTTTTGGGGGGGGGGGGGGTTTGGGGTTTTTTTTTTTTTTTTTTTGGCGGGGGGGGGGGGGGGGGGGGGGGGGGGGGTGGGGGGGGGGTTTGGGGGGGGGGGGGGGGGGGGGGGGGGGGGGGGGGGGGGGGGGGGGGGGGGGGTTTTTTGGGGGGGGGGGGGGGGGGGGGGGGGGGGGGGGGGGGGGGGGGGGGGTTTGGGGGGGGGGGGGGGGGGAAAAAGGGGGGGGGGGGGGGGGGGCCGGTTTTGCCTCCCCTTTTGTCATCAACCAGCCCTTGTATCCCCAATTTCTATGATGTGGATTAGATCACTATCATAAAGGTCAGCCCAAAACTCATTACATATTCAAAAAACACCCCTTCTGTCATGCTTTTTTTTTTCCTTTCTGATTTTTAAATTCCCACCCGTCAGAATCTCCCCTGTACGTCATACATAATTATATTGTCCTTTCGATTGTTGCTCTGGATCTGTTTAGTTTTTGCTGAATCACTTTCCCCCCTTGCTTGTTTGCTTGTGTCATTTTAATGTTTCATAAAAATTTTCCCTTTCCTCAGCCAATAGAACATCCTTATAGATGAGCTAACGTGTTTTTTCATTTTAAACTTTTACCTTGGTTTTTAGTTCAGCAATATTCTCCAACTTCCCTTTAAATTTTCCTTTTATTGTGACTCTATCTTATCCTCAAGGCTTTTATTTTTTTTTCCAAGGGGCGAGCCTATTTATCAGGCTAGGGTGCCTTCCGAGTTCTTTTTACTATTCATTTTAAAAGGATGTTTTGTCCATGTGACTCAGTCGGGCTTCACACTTTTTCGCCTGCCTGCCTTTTTAAACCCCATCGGTCCATTTGTCCACTGTATGTTCCAAAACTTTATGTTTACCATTTTCTTTCTGTTTTTCACTGATTCTTTGAAGTGATTTGTAGTTACCCTTCCCGTTGACAACGACTGCATTGTAACTCAGCTGTTACCCGCTTTGTTCCGCAGAACTCGTACACAGTTTAGGGATATTATCACATTGAATTGAACCAATCATCAAACCTTTCCCTGCAAGTGATCATCATCATCCTCACTCTACTTTACACTTTCCGCATTTTGGCATCCACCCGCCCCCGGCACGTCTCCCCCTGTGTCTTTTATCATCCCTCGGGGTTTTCGTTTCCCTTTGTCTTGCTTCTATCAACCCCCGGGCCTTTTTTTCACTTTTCCCTTTTTATTGCGAGCCTTTTCCTACATCCTGCCATTCTCTCCACCTGGAGGCGTGATGTAGACACACCACGGACTGGCCCCCTTTTCCTACCTGGCCTCTCTTTTTACCCAGGCTGGGGTCCGGGTTATGAACACGGACTGGCCTCTCTCCTACCTCGGGGAATCAACAAAAAAAGATCTCCCGCAATACAACCGGTTTTTAGGGTCGCCTCCGTCAACTTATGGGCCCCTCTCCTACCTGGCCTGTCTTCTACCCCAGAGTCTGGCGTCCTGGGGGCTAGGGCACGGATGGCCCCCCTTCCTACCTCCGGAAAGTCAAAAAAAACAGATCCCTGCAATCAAAACCCTAAACATTTTGTGGTCCCTTTTTGTTTTTGGGAGTTTGAGGGGGCATTTTTGGGAAAGGGGGTCTAAACTACCCCTCTTAGGTCCCCAAGACCGACTTAGTTATAGGGCCAAGAAGATTACTAAAAAAGATTTTCGGGGTACTTGCCTGTGTAAAGGGGGCAGAAAGGGCCAACCCTTTTTAGTGCCCCCTAACCCCAAACAGGCGCGCGACACAAGTTGTTTGGCGGGAAATCGGATACCACGCCGAGTCTCTCTCTCTCTCTTCTTCTCTTCTCTCTCTCTCTCTGTCTCTGTCTTGTTCCTTTTTTTTTTTTTTTCTTTTTTTCCTTTCTTCTCCTGGAGTTGCCGATATGTATTTTGTAGTCACAGTGCATGTACACGCCCAGGGAGTTTTCTCTCTCTCTCTCCCTTTTTTTTTTTCTATTATTCTTCTCCCTCCTCTTCCTTCCCCTTTTTATCCTCCACACAAAATCATAGCCAGTAGTGATATTTTCGTGAATAAAAACACTTTTTTTCTGGTTTGGTTTTTGGGATGTTTAGAATTAAAGCTAACCCTTCGGTCGCAAATTTATTTATTCCGCCCAGCCCACCTTATATAATATGATATATATAGCCCACACAAAATATATAACAAGTGTATTATACAGCCTAATATACTATATACAGTCTAAATATATAATATATAACCAATAATATAACCATTGTTTGTTAATGGTGACGGAGAAAATTGCGGGTAAAGACACCCCAACCCTGCCTTGTTTACACATCGCTGGCCTTGTCTTAGGGCGTAGCGAACTTTTCTTCCGAAAAATGTCCCACCTGCGCTAAGATGGTCCTTAGTCCCCCTAAGATGGTCTTAGTAGTGTTTCCAAAATGCAGCCCCAGATCTCCAAGCGAATCACAACCGGGTTTGTAATGGTCGCCCCCTCGACGTCAACAGTACTGGCCTCCTCTCCTACCGGCCTGTCTTCTACCTCATGTCTCGGCGGTCCGGGTCTATGGACACGACTGGCCCTCTCTCCACCTCCGGGAAAGTCGCAAACCAGTATCTCCCGCTCATCAACCGTAAACATTTTGTGGTCCCCTTGTTGTTTGTTGTTGTTTTTGAGTTTGAAGGGGCGGAGGCTGTGTGCGCACAGCCGCTATTGGCCACCTAGGTGCAGGAAATGCAAATGAATTCAGCGGTTAGATCCTGTGGCAGTTGGCCAGAGGACTTCTGTAGGAAGTGTCCTGGTGTGCTTTGAGGATTTTGAAAGCCAAGCCGGGACTGGAAGCCACCAAGAGTCGGCTAGTAGTTGGTCTCAGGAGGAGGAGTGGATAATAGTGATTGGAGTAGGCGGGTCGTGGGAGTGTGGCGAGGACTTGCAGGAGGTGGTTCAGGTGGTGTCCAGGTATGTGGGACCAGGGGCAGTGAGGTCATCAAGGCATGCCAGTTTGTGTAAGGTGAGGTTGAGGCGTGTGTGGCCCCATCCGGAGTCTGGGTGACTGCTGTGTCCAGGCACGGCTGGGGAGTGGGCCACCAGTGTGTCGTGTGTCCTGTCGTATTCGTCAAGCGAGTGTACTTGTAAGGCGTCACTTCAGCTCTGTGTCCCATTGTTCGGTTGTCAGGTAGTTCTGAAGTTGTCAGTGACTCAGTCAGGTCTGTTGTCATGTCTATGGGGAGGGGAGGGATTGGTGGCCCTCGCTGCCGCCCTTTCGCACAGTGTTGCCCCTGACACCAATGGGGGGAGGGCACCCACTGACGGTGAATGAGATGCCAGAGGAGTAGTGAGCAAGAGGTTTTTGTGGTATGTGAAAGCAAGTGCATGGTGAGTGTGAGGGCGGTGACGACGTAGAAGTGGAGGGCTGTGAGGGAGTCAGTGAAGATGGGTTACGGCACAGGAGGGGGGCACGGTGTGCGATACTTGATGCCCTCCCTAATGGCGAAAGAGTTCTGCCGTGAGGATGGAGGCAGTGGGTTGCTAACCTCCAGCGGTGGCAAGTGCCTGGCCGGGATGAACATTGGCCGCACCGGACGGAGGGGGCTGGCAGAACGGGAGCCCGTCGGTGAAATGTGGAGGAGAGTTTATTGTAGCGGGTGTGTAGGAGGGAGTAAAAAAGGTACCTGCCTGCAACGGACAGGCAGCCTTGGGGGACCCTGGGTGTAAGGTGTGTGAAGGGACAGAGAAATTAGAGAAGAGAGAGGAAACCAAGGGCCCAGGGAGATTCTTCTCAGAGTGCGAAAGGAGGGGTGAAGTCACCCGGATAGAAGCAAGAAGTATAGGGCCTCGCTCATACGAAAGGTGTGTGGGCCTTGATACGGTAGGGGGCCATGAAGAGGTTCCCTACCGTGTCGGAGGAGGAGGGAGTGGAGGGCATGGAGCTAGGGGAAGGAGTCAACTGGTGTAGGTGCGGACACGGAGGGTGGAGCGTCGGTGTGACAGGATGGGAGGGAGGATTCTGCCTGAAGGGCGGTGACTGGGAGGACTGAAGCCCCCAAAGCTATCCGACGGGCATTATTCTGATTACATCTAACTTGTGGAGGAGGGTAGGTGAGGCCGCACCATAAACCTCACACCCGTATCTAAGCGGCTACGGATTAAGTGCTATAAAACTGACGGAGGTATTCCTGTCCGCACCCCACTTGACCCCTGCAAGGACTTCATTAAGTTAAGCCTCATTGACGGCACGAGGTCCACCCAGGTAACTCGTATGTTGCGCCCCAGGTTAGGCGGGGGCCATCCAACAGTAAAACCACGGAATTTTGTGCTGGGTTTTGGGCAAAGGAAAATTGGGGACCCATTAATGTGACCATTGGGGATTTGGGAATACGCCTGCGGTGAGCCCAGAAAGGCTAGACTTCTGGGCCCTCACCGTCAGGCCCAACGGGTAGGTCCATGAGTGGTACGGCATCAAGCCCACGTTGAAATGGCTTGAGCCTCCTGGATAGTGGGAGCAGAGCAAATGAGAGAAGTCATCAGCATAGATGATTGCCTGTGTGCATGGAGAGCAGGAAGTCTGAATAGCAAGATGAGTGAAGAGGACAGGACTGAGGGGACCAACCCTGTGGCGCCTCTGGTGACCGGTAATACTGGAATGGGTGTTCCCTGATCACCAGAAGAAAAGAAAAAAAAGGGACCTGGAAGACCAGATGATAGGGAGGTGTAACCGCATTGGAGAGGGGAGCCATGCAGTCCCAGGCGGGCAATTTTTTCAATGGGATGGCATTTAATTGGGGAGGTGTCCCAAAAAAGCTGCTTGGAGGTCAATAAAGGCTATAAGTGTGAATTGTTTTGTGGTTAAATCCCTCCTGTATTGTGGTGCTGCTTCCAGCTTTAGCAGGGCTCCAGGGGCCGCCCGGTGAGGACGAAACCCGACATATTTGATGGCAAGAAGGTGTTTGTGTCCAACCACCGTTGTCAACCAACACCGTACATTTGTTCTAGCTACGTTACTAATATTTAGAGAGAAGGCTATGGGCCTATAGGAGGAAAGCCTCAGACGGAGCCTTGCCGAGGCTTAAGAAATAGGACTTGTGATGGCATGACGCCCACACGAAGGGAACGTCCCCCGACAGCCAGCTGGCGTGAGGAGTCCAGGAGGAGGCGGGCCAGAGCACCCGGGAGGCGCGAAGAAGACTCGTTCGGGATGTTGTCCATACCCGCCGTCCTTCCAAGCGGACAGTGCGTGGTAAGCAAGGAAAAGTTCACTGGGGGTTATAGCAGTGCTAATTGTTGGCCGGTGTTTGAAGGTGGTAACCAGGTGGGGGTACGGGGTCTGATAACCGAGTGTAGTGTGAATGTGGAGGCAGGCACTACGACTTTGTCGGCAATCAGTGATAGGATGGCAACCGTTACTTAGTTAACGGGAAGTGGAAGGGGGGCTGAGGTGGACCATCTTCCTAAAAAAGGACCAAGCCCGGGAGACTGAGGAGGAGAAGGACGGGGAAAGCACAAAGAGGCCCCATGCAGACGTTTTCTCATCAGATAACACGTTTGCATCGCTCCATAAACGGAAGCGACTACGAGCAGGGAATGGGTTCTTACGCACGCAGTAAAGGCGTGCGTTTGGCCTGAAGGGGCGCCGGCACACTTCCGGGACCCCAGGGGACCCGGAAGAGCGGGAGGGGTGTGAAGTGATTTGATGAAAAGTGGTGTGTTACCCCGACGTCCCACCAGGGTGACCGTAGTATTGAATTATTCATCCCAATGAAGGGATGTAATGGTGAGTGTAAGTGATTTGTTCTGATTGAAAAAGCCCAGTCTCCTTTTGTGAAGGCCAACGAGGTCTGGCGTGAAGGGGGATGTGTGTGGGTCTGATGTAAGGGAAAGGAAATTACAACAGGAGAGATGGTCCTCCCATGTAGGGCAGTTTGTGGACGTTTGAGGAGGAGGGGGGCCATTACCCAGGCAGAGGTCCAAGTGGAGGGTCCCTGAAGCTGGATCAGTCCTGTTAGGGAGGCAGGTGGAGTAAGGATCGATAATGAACATGTCCGCCAGAAAGCTCGAGGGGACTCTGCCGAGCGTTTCCTCGGCTCCTGGGAGGGACGGTTCCCAGAGGTCATGATGGGCATTAAACAATCACCCATTATTAAAGCTGGGAGGAAAGCTGAGAGAACAAGTGCTGAATTCCTGAAGGGGGTTATCTCTAAACATGGATTGTAAAATCAAAAGAATCTGAAGGGGCCCTGAATCAAAGGTACAGTCACCCCCAGTGCTCAGGCCACCTCCAGTGAAAGGAGTGATAGTGAGAGGGCTAGAAGAGCGGGATCGTGGAACCAGCAGAAGCAGGCCGCCTCCGGCCCCGCCGGTCCCCCTGTCCATCCATGTTATAGCATATTGGGAAAGGAGGGGTGAGAATGCGTCTGTGAGCCACGTCTCACAGACGCCAACAACTAGAGGATTGTATGATGAGATCGTGTTTTAAAGACCTGAAAGTTCGCGGTACAGAACCGGGCGTTCCAAAGATGAAGTGGAGGGGAGTAAAGGACTCACAGCGTGAGTGCCTAAAAATTGTAAGGAGGCTGGCAGGCAATGAATGAGGCTGTCCCCTGAGGTGAATGATAGGAGATTAAAAAATTCAACGTGCAATGGTGCAATTCCCTTAATGCAGGCTGGCCATGACAAAGCCCGAAGCATGCTGGGGTTTTGAGAAGGCGGAGGCGGCGCAAGGCGAGCACTACCAGTGTAGGGCAGGGGCTTGCTGGGGCTGCTGGCGGCTGGGCATGGGGCTGAGGCTGTGAGGCAGGGAAGAACATGGCGGAGTGGGGGACCAGTGTAATAAGGGGTAATAATAAGTCCCTTGTGCCAATGTTGTTTTACGATCTTGATCGTAGCTCCTTGTGCAGTCCCCGCGGTTGTAGATCCTGCACACTCCATCTTGGATCTTGAACTGAAGCTTGAAGTTGGGATTCAGCCATTGGAGGCTGTGGCTGAATGCCTTGGCTCCCGCGTTCCTCCCACACACGTCACCTGTTGGAGGGAAGCAAACTAGGTGCTTTCATTTGCCCTCCTTCCCCTCCAGCGTCCATTCATGCGGGGTCCCCCCATCACTGTGAGTGCCCCCTTGCCTCGCATTCTCTCTCCTACTTGCTCTCCCATGTCCATGGGGGAAGTGCAGTCTTGTTACTACTTCCTTCTTGTCTTCGTCTCTTCTCTTGTACTCTTTTCTTGCTGGTGAAGATATTGTGGAGGGGATTCTGAAGGGGCAGTCTTTTGGTCAAGGGGAGGGTTAAGTAGTGCCCTGTTGATGGACACTTGCATGTGGCCCGTATGATGGAGCCAGCTAGGGGATGCTTCTATGGGGCGAATTATCTCTGGGCCAGACAGATGTTTCACTTTGGGCCCTGGGCCACAGTTACCTTATGAAATCCCGTCAGTATGTCCTTCCAACATACAACAACAGACATAGGACTCAGGCTGGTAATTCATAATTCGGAAATAAATTTTTTCCCTTTTTTCCTTGTCCCTCACGGATTCGAACCGATGCAACACCAGATTTGCACCCAACTCGGCGCGTTGACCATTTGTGTCAATACGGACGTCCCACTTGCCTTAAAGTGTCGTCCAGACCCATTTTTTTTTGCCTAATTATGTGAATGCACATTCAAAACCTAATCCACCAAAAATAATTGATTTTCCGGGCCTTATTTCCGTAAAAATACGACTTTGTAAAAAGCGCGCGAAAAAAAAATCTCCCTCCAACGGGGCTACGACTGTTTTGATGACGTCAGAATAGGGATAGAGCTCCAATGTAAACATCTGTAACACCGTCGGCAAATGTTATGATGAGCGATTGTACTTCAGGGGTCAGACAGTGAATCTGTCACTGTGACAGAATTAGAGTACGAAGCCCCAATCTGAGACCTAACTAAATGACGCTGGTCGGTATATGAGGAAAACGAACCTCAGATAGTCAGGGGATCCCAGCCCTATATGTTTGAGCCAGAGTACGAGGTGGATGAACAGTGTTAGCAGAGCCTCAGGTTCAGCAGGAGGACCTGGCACTTCTCCAAAACACGGATTGGTAAGTAAGGTAAATTGGGTAAATTTGTGTGGGAATCACAATGAAGGTACTTTCGAGAAAATCCTATGGTTAGTTTTGGAGCTTACGTCAAAACGTCATTACCGGAAACCACATACTAGCATTAACTATAGCATAGAGTTGTGAAAATTGCGGGGGGAAGGCAGAAAGTGGACAGCCAAGGGGAGTGAGGACAGATTTGTGATGCAGATGCCATACAAGACAGACTTAGACAGTCGGGCATTGGTGTGTCTAACCAAGTCTGCCAGTCTGGCCCGTGGCGTAGCTAGGTATCTGTAAATGGTGAGGGCACTAGGCAAGCGGAGCTAAGGGACATTCTGATGCCACATAGAAGGATCTAGGACATATTTAAGATCCGATCAGTGTTGGGTATTAGAACATATACAGAATACGGCAGCCATGGCCATTTTGGGGGCGGGGTTCACCGAATTTTCGTAGTTATGCCACTGATTATGCCTGAGCGGAGATGAAATAGGCCCTAAATTGTGAATAAATTTACAAGCCTTAATCCAATTAAAAATAATGTTAATTTATTTCGATTTTTAAACAATGAAAAATTCTGAAACCCACATTTCCATATAACCAGTGAGGGGCCTGAGGGACTGAGGGCACACTGTACTATACTATAGTGTGCAGTGTACTATACACACTATAACTAGATAAATTGGTAACAAAAATGTAGGAAAACTGACAGACATTTAATCAACACTTATTTTAAATATAAATATATATATATATATATATATATATATATATATATATAATATATATAAATATAAAATATATATATATATAATATATATATATATATTAACATAAGTGTTGATTAAATGTCTGTCATGTTGTCTACATTTTTGCACCGTTATACATTCATTCATGAGTATGTACTTCACATTAAAACTATATGTAATTTTTCTCAATATGTTCCCAAATTTTATATATATATATATATATATATATAATATATATATATATATATATATATTTTATATATATATATATAAAAAACTAAGGTTCCCTCCCCTTCATAAAAACCTTGTTCTCCCACATATAACATCATAATGATAACAGTATTACAAGTTAGACACATTTTTGTATATTTATCATTGTTATGAAGTTTCAGTTCGTTTAGGATCTGCTTCAAAAATGTTGTTATTTCCACTGAGTTATCGAGCACTATATTTTTCCCAGGTGCCGGTGTGGAAATTGCCAGCTAATGCCAACAGCTAGGGAATGTGTAGGGTTGCCAAACCACGAATTTGTCAAAGCAAAGCTGAAGGACTCCACATCCCCAATGCAAAACTTTAAGTGCATCACAGTCCCACCCGGATTTCCGGGCGTTGTTTTTTAACCCTTGGGCTTTGGAGGTTGCCTTCCTGACATACAGAGCCACAAATGGTAACCTGCCAGTCAATGGTTTCCCAATCATGAGTAGGTATTCAATAACATACTTACTCAACAATATACTTTTTATTTTCTTGCAAAATTGATAATACAGTGAATTTCATGTTGTAGAAAAACAGTGGACATTTTTGTTTGATTGATTGATTAATGCCTAAAAGGTGAATGTTGCCAGACACCAGAGGGTCATATGGCACTATGGCAAAGCATATAAAGGGGAGGTTAAAGAATAAAGTGAACGATGAGGGAAGGGAAAGAACGGAATGTTACAGCAGGATGGTTCTATCAGATGTTCTATCAGATGAAAACTGATGATGTCACTTCTGATTCGAAGTGGTAGATAGGACAACTTCTGTAGAAAACGTTGTGGAAACCACCACAGTTAGCACATTGGGTTGTTTGACATCCAAATTTTTCCCATGGCAGTCAGTTACATGCAATCAATCAATCATTTGGGGCATACGCCAAAGGCGCGTCGCCTTGCCCACCCTACGGCGCCACTCCCTAGTAAGCCTCCAAACACCTGGACCTTGGTCTTAAGCCAGGAGAACCTCAAGTCAAAAGGCTTTGCCTCCTCGTGCAGCGCCTCGAGCGCCATCACCAGGACCTCCAGCGACTCAGCAAAGATTACTGCATCATCGCAAAAACAAGATCAGTGATTTTGGTGTTGCCGAGGGATGCTCCACAATCATTTTGATCTACAACTTTGCCAAATACCCAGTCCATACAAGGTTGAAAAGTGATGGGGCAAAGGACGCACCCTTGCCTAAAACCCTGTATTTAACAGGAAAGAAGCTGGGATATACTACCTCCCCCACACTTCATTTGCACTCTCAGTCCCAGAGTACAAACCAGTTATCAAATCAATGTCCTTGCAGGACAATCCCGTAAAGTCGCAGAAGATCCCAGAGTGACTCACGATGCACCGAGTCAAAAGGCCTTCTTGAGATCAACATAGGTTGCAAGCATCCCCTGTCGAAACTCACGTCGGCGTTCCACCAGGAACGAAGCGCTAGGATACGGTCCGTTGTTGACTTACCAGGTGTGAACCCAGACTGCCTGAGGTCTCTGATGCTTCAGCAGATAAACGGGCGGATCAGTGTCAGCAATAGATGGGCAAGCACCTTGCCTGCGACGCTGAGCAGTGTAATACCGCGGTAATTGTTCCCAGTCCTGACGGTCCCCTTTCCCTTTCCAGATAGGGACGACCAGCCCCCTTTTCCATTTTGGGGAGGAATGATACCTGATTGCCACACGGCAGTCAGGACAACATGCAACCCGCGGATCATGGCCTCACCCCCAGCTTTGAGGAGCTCCGCACTGATATTACAAACACCAGCTGCCTTCCCACCCCTCAATTTTGCTACGCCTCTCTTGACTTCATCAAGAGAGGGTCGGTTTTGTCAATGGGAGGATCGGCATCCACTACCACAGAAAAGGGCAGCTTACCTGAAAAAGAAAAGGGTGTTTCAGTTTAAGTCAGAAATAAAACATGGCTATGGTTATTAAACCCATAAAACACAAAGATCAACAATTCCGGTAACAGATTATTGTGATATATTGTGCGACATATGATGCAGGCCTAGTTATTACTAGCAGAACATTTGGTAATCTTGCAAAATTCAAAACAACAAAATTTTGGTTTCTGATCTGGTGTGAAGTGTTTTGTGGGCGGGGATTCAGAAACTATGTAAAATTATGATGCACCAAAGCTACTGGTTATGGGAATATTAACTACTAAAGAAACGGCAATAAAAGTAATCAAGTGATTGACAAGAAAAACAAAGGTCAATTTTTTCAAAACACAAAAATCATCAGAATAATATAGTTTTATCTGAAAATAGTGTCAACAAAACAAATCTTAACCATAAATACCATTCTAGTCCTTTCCCGCCCTTAGGTCTCGGAAGGAGCTTATTGGTAAGGTTAGGTTAGTAATACTTTTTTTTTGGGGTGGGTGGGGTGGAAGGGGGGTTATTTTTGAGGGAGGAGGGAAAGGCAGCATCTCTCCCCCACTTTATAATGACTTTTTGGAGGTATCTGAATATATCTGTGAAGGTCTGGAGAAAACACAAACTGTAAAGCTGCAGTTTAAAAAATACACCCTAGTGGCCAATACTCTCCGACATAACTGCCCCCAGATCCCCCTGCTAGTTAACGACCTAACCTGGTCATTGATTACGCAACCCAAACTTACTGAGGGGGTTTGCTTCCCCCAAGACCCCTATTGTGTCATTTTTCATTTCCGACGCTGTTGTAGGGGTTTGAAATACTGCAAATAAGGTTTATGAAAATATTTCCGATAAAGGGAAAAAGACACGTAGTTAATAACCGTCCTCAACTTATAGACCTGTTTATTTGCTGTAACCTGGAACTGTCGCCAATAGGAAATTTTCGCTGACGACAACGAGTGTTCCAATTGTTCACGTCGGCTTGTGTTCCGATTTTTGGCGACTGTTCCGGTTTTTATCTTGGATGTTATATTACTCAATATATACATTTAACAAACTTTTACTGGAACTATTGCCGAAATTAGGGTAAATTTCTAGCGTTTGCAAAAGAGCGAGTGCATAGGAGATATGAAAATTAACTAACGTAACCCCACCTTTTAACTCCCCAACCTAACCCCACCTTTTAAAAACCCAACTTTAAGTCAAATTGCATTAAAATGGATCCACGGCAAGGAATCAATTGAGGGGGTGCAGGTCATAAGAGGAAGAAGAGTGAAACTAGAGGAGTATTTACTATGACACGTTTACTCTTGAAAACCTCCGGTAAGCTTACGGTTAGGGTTGATGAGGTTTCTATGAAACCATTAGAAAAACTTTGTGTGGGGAAACACAATGCGGGTATTTTTGAGAAAATCCTATGGTTAGTTCAAAGCTACAGCCAAACTCTTCACTCAGAAACCACATACTCACATAAGAGTTGGGAAATATGCTGCCGTAAACACTTGCCTTTCTCCTCCCAAATAAAGATTTCATATCTCCAAAGTAAGTATTTTTTGACGGAAGCTCATTGAGAGAAGTTTCTTAAAATCTAATAAGGAAAACAGAACCAACCACACTCCCAATTCTGTATGGAATTCTGGTCCTAGTGTAAAATAATACTTTTTTTCTTCCACACCTCCACAGATCCCTTCAGATACCTCTAAAAATTATAAAGTGGGGGAGAGATTTCCCCTCCCCCAATAAACGACCCCCTGGACCCCTCAAAATTATAATATGGTTAATGACTAATCTAACCCCACTATAAACCTAACCTAAACCCCACTAATAACCTCCTAGCGAGACATTCCAAAAAAATAATGACTACCTAACCTTTATTCCTAACCAAACCTGGTAAAATTTTAGTTTTTCCTGCAATTAGAATTAGATCGGAGCTTTTTGGGAAGGTTAGGTAAGGTTAGTAATATTATTTTAGGGAGGGCCAGAGGGGGGGGGTTTAAGGGGCATCCCTCCCTCACTTTTTAATTACGTGTTAGAAGTATCTGAAGGGGTATGTGAAGGCCTGTCGGATGAAAGATTTAAAAAAATAATAATAAGGACGGGAAAGGACCCCTTTGAATTTTACCAGAATTGATATCGGCAACAGTTCCCGGTCACGCAAATAATCAAAATCGACAAGTTAGGATGTTTATAACTACGTGCCTTGTAATGCATTGAACTGCAGTAAACTAAAAAAGGTATTATTCTAGTGTTTGCCCATACTCCCCCTCTCCCACAAAACAAGCTTGGGACCTGGGAGAATGCGGGATATTTTGCTGGGGTACAAAATAAGCGTCGCAAACACATAGTTTTTGAGTTTGGGGTGTTGAAAAATTCAATAGAACTAGGGAAAATTCTTTGGATTTCTTCTGAGTCAAGAAATGTGTGTAGCTGCCGATCCTCACAGAATGAGGGCCGAAGTGTCGAGAACCCCCCAACCCCGCGCTAGGGGGTTAGGTTATATTTGTTTAGGTTAGGGTAGGGTTTTATTTGGTTAGGCTTGGTTAGGTTAGGTTAGATTTGGTTAGGTTAGGTTAGATTTGGTTAGGTTAGGTTATCGG
This sequence comes from Chionoecetes opilio, assembly GCA_016584305.1. Classification (NCBI taxonomy): domain Eukaryota; kingdom Metazoa; phylum Arthropoda; class Malacostraca; order Decapoda; family Majidae; genus Chionoecetes; species Chionoecetes opilio. Next base: position 16,370 of record JACEEZ010012783.1, read on the forward strand.
ACCAATATCGGTGGGGCCCAAACCCCATGGTAGGTTAGGTTAGGTTAATTTTGGTTAGGCAAATTTCTCTAGATATAAGGGAAAATTTCCCTAGATCTAGGGAACTTTATCCCCCTCCACAACTCTTAAATTTCGTGTTGCCGATGCATAATTTGTTCTCCACCCGAAAATCCATTCCCACAGATCCCCAACTTGTTTGGGGGAAGGGAGAGTATGGGAAACAAATATAATTTTACCCTAAAAAAGCCCATTAATAAGGGCGGGAAAAGGACTCTAGAATTTTTCCAACCCAAGGAAAGCTAAGCACAAGAGAGTATGATACTGATAATACTCATTGACAGGCTTACCTTAATTACTTCCCGCTTCCTGACAGAGATCGAGGACGTTTAGGAGCGGGTGGTCTGTTGCTGAGCATGAGGCTGGTGAACTGAGACGTGGGGTGAGTACCTCGACGTCCCCCAACCATGCCCATCAGGAGTCTGGCAACTTTGGCACAGGGCCAGGGGCGGGGGTCAAGTTCTTAGCTCTTGTTTTGGTCGAAGCAAGAGTGGAGCAGGTGCCCTCCGGGTAGATTGCGGGACCTGGGAACTTATCCTTCAAATCCAATTTCGCTACATTCCTCATAGACACTTTCATCAGTTGCTGTAGCAATCCCGCTGGAAGTGATCACTACAAATCCTTGCAAATGTCAACTTCCCTTTACAATTTGATCTTGTCCGCCGCACAAACCTCTTCCATACATTTAACGTTTTTTGGGATCAGTAGGAAAAATTGTGCAAACTTCTCTCGAAAGGCACAGCTGTCTTGCTGCACCACATAAAGGATGCATGAATCTGGCATATCGCAAAATAAATCAATCAGAAAAACCCAAAAATCTTCAAATACTATATATATCTCCTGTGTTTACATCCCTCTGAATCTGCGGGGGAGAGCTTTCCCTATTCCCACGTCACCGAGCCTGATCTTGAGTTGGCCGCATCGTCTGGAGTATTTTGAGAACTCGGGGATTTTGCAGATTTTGATTGCGGATTATTTAAAAAGCGGCTGACTGGATGCAAAAAGTGACACGTATTGTTGATATACTCGTTAATGGCTATGATTTGATTGCATTAAAACAGGAATGATGAAATGGTCTGGACGACTACTTAAGTGGTTCTGGTGTATTTATGTTCATTTACACCCAGTGGTCGACTTACGACCGTGATTGGGACGACCGACCGGGCGTAAGTTTATCTGGTCGTAAGTTGGTCTATGTTATACAAAAAAAAATATATTCTTTTTATATATATATATATATATATATATATAAAATAATATATATATTATTATATATATATATATTATATATTATATATATATATATATATATATTATTTGTGCCTATACCGCCTGTACGCCTGCGCTATGTAGGCATTAACTACTAAGACCCTGATGGTAGGCCCTGGAGGCACACTTGAGGGCTGTGATTTGGGTTTGGGCCCCCGGGCCCCTGGTGGCGCAAGGCAGAAGGATAAAATAATATGTGTAATGATATTATAATCATCTCTAAGTCATATTTTATCAACATTTTCGTTGTTTTTTATTTGCAGAAATTTAGCTACAACACATATTTATTTGAGATCTTACCTAAAGAACCCATTGTCTATCTCATCCGGGCACAATACCCCCAAATAGTCAACACAGGGTTTTCGTGAAGCAGGTTGAATTGGGTTGTGGTTATCAATACTGCAATGTTTGTTATCAAGTGGTCAGCGTGATCGAGCGCAGGTGAAGGGCGGAGGCGGTGGGTTTGGGGTATTAGGGATCGAGAGGGTTACACACCCAGTAATTCACGACGCGCAGTGTTATCACGTTTTTGTTATTTCATA
>JACEEZ010012785.1:0-12381 GCA_016584305.1 Chionoecetes opilio
TACCTTTAAACTTTTAACACTAAAAAACAAACTACATTTTACAAAAAAACAACATAAAAAAAAATAATTTAAAAAAAAATTTAATGCGGTTAAGGCAAAAATGCAACCTACCTCGATAACCTGCCCCGCTCTCCCCTATCTTTTTATTTTTTTATTTTTTTTTATTTTTCAGGTGTTATACGCATTGTTTTTTAACAATTAGTGTTGTGGTGTGTGTGTTTTTTTTTTCATTCAGTTGTATTCATCTAGTTTTTTTTTTACAGGGCCAAGCAATGCTCGTGGGGCCCCCCCCGTCCCCATACAACATTTTATCATTCATCCTTAGTGTTTTTTTTTGTGTTGCCGAACCCACCCCCCCGGAGAGCAGGTCCAAACCCCGGCAACACCCGGTCCCCATTACTCTGGGGACAGGGGCCCCGGGTTTTTTAAGGAAAAAACCCCCTCTGTTTCCGCTCCGCCCGGGGATCGAACCCGGGACTTCCGGGTTGTGAACCCGAGCGTGTTTCCCCCTCCCCGGAAAGTACCATAAAAGGTGAAATTTCAACTGCGCACTGAGTAGATTCGAACCTACGGGGGGAAGATCCCATCTGATTTCTAGTCGGGACGCCTTAACCACTCGGCCATCAGTGTCAGACTGTTTTGTGTGTGACAAATAAACGCAGACAATATATATAAACTGTTTTATAATCACCCCTTTTTTTTTTCTTTAACTTTATTACTATTTTACAGTTAAACATAAAAAAAAAAAAAACAAAAAAAAAAATGGGGGAAAAATATAAAATAAAATAGGTAAAAAAATTAATACAAAAAGCCCCAAATTCCCAAATTTTAAAGATTTATATGAATTTTTCTACCACTTTATTTAACTTTTTAAACAAGCATTATAGTAATTACACTGCCTCGGGTTTCTAGCTTGCGTTTTTTCTTTTTCAACTGAAACCCCCTTTTCTGTAAACTCAGTATCCCCCCATTGCACCTCCCATTGCTGCCCTATATGATAACCCTATTTACTTTTCCTTGAAGCCCAACATATCATCCATCATCATTCCTCCAACTCATCACAATCATCCATTTTTGTGTGTTAATGTTTTGATGGAGGAAATTGGAAACAAGTATTGTGAAATAAGGTTTTTTTTATGATAGGTTCTTTCATTTTTTCACTTCCCCCGGCGCTCTAAGGGAAAATACTTTAAATTAAGTAAAAAAGGCGTAAACTTCCAGATGAATTATCCTATTCTAATGTTAATTCGTGTCCCCCATTATTTTCGCGTAAAAAAACGTATACGGGGGGGGATGGGGGGGCCGGATGGGGCTGGGTCAGAGGGGTACAGTTCTTTGTTGGTCGTGGTCAGGCCTAACGTTAGTATATACGAACGTATGACCCTTTTTAAAGCCAATCAGCGTGCAGTATGCGGCCAGGGGTCACGTGTTTGGCTGGTTATTAGCGGTCGGGGCGTGGCGCAACGCAGAAAAACATTCCAACATTCAGGGGTGGAGGTTTTGTGCTTTTTTCACGTTGATCTCTCACTGTTGAAAAAAACTTTGATTTTTCGGTTTTTTTTTCGTTTTGCAAAAAGGATAACAGAAGGTTCCAAGCCCCTTTCCCCGAAAGGGTTTTTAAAAAGGGGAAAAATGTGCCCCCTGGCGGTCTGGTTTCCCCTTGGACTTCTCTTCCGGGCGGGGACTTCACGAATGCTGTAAAACAACCTCCCCGGATCGACTTTGAGGAATTGCCAAAGAGGCGGCTGCCGACTGCAGGTGTTGCAGGAGGGAAACCTGGGCCGCATTTTCGACAACACCAAGAAAACGCGGATGGCAACATCGGCCTGCATTCGAAAACACCAAGAAACGCAGGACACTGGGCGACCTCCCCTTCGAAGCACCGAACGAGCAGGACATGAGTTGGGAGGACCAGGCCTCCCCTTTTCCCCCCGAGTGGGGTTTTTGGGGTGCAGGCCCCCAGCCCTTCCCAGGCCTCTCGCCTGAAATGGTACCCCTGCAGCTTGCTCCCCGGGGCCCTTTGGAGGACCCTGATATGTCTATGGATTTCAAAAAGGCCGTGCGCTGTGCTCCGTCCGTCCATCACCCAGACCCGGGTTTTACGTGCAGGGGCCTCCCCGACCGTGCCCCGTGCAGCCCCCCGGCCCCGTGCACCCGTACACCGTGGAGCGCCCCTCGCAGCTCCCAGTGGAATCGCCTGTCTCCCCTTCCCCGTGCCAGGAGGAAGAGACCAAGGTCTTTCCTGCCCCTCCCTTGGCAACGAAGCCGCCCCCCTCCAAGAACGCGGGGGGAGGAAAAGCCCGAGGGGAGCACCCCTCCCCGCCGCCGTGAGAAGAAGACCAAGTGTACGGATGGGCCCCAAGGTGGACATCAAGGAGGAGAGGAAGCGCGTGAACCCGTCAAGCCAAGCGCCCGTGACAAGCAGAAAAAACAGCGGGAGCCTGGCCACCCGCCGCAGGCATAGCGACAGAGACAGGCTATTTGGGGATGGTGGAGCAACTACAAAACAGCGAACCTGCATTTGTGCACCCGGGCCCAAAAAGAGCGCCCGGGCCCGGGCTGCATAACCCCTGAACGCAGCCATAGCTTACAAGACAGACACGACCCCGGGGGCTTTGGCGAGCATGGGGATTGGCAAGAGCCCTGCGCCCCCCCTTGCACACCCGGCTAGGACGACCCTCGCACCGCACGACTGATCCTCCACGGAGCCCCCGCGCCCCCAACAAGAAAACAAAAACCTAAGAAAACCCCAAACCTTTCCACCAGGCTATTTCCTCACCCCCCCAGAGGAAATGGGCTGGGCCCACATCCCACCTCACCACACTGGGAAAAAGGGGATTGTTTGCCCCCCTCTCCAAATTTCACTTTCCTTTTTCTCAAAAACCCACACCACCCCTTTCCCTCCCCTTTAATTTAAAGGTCTCCTTTGCAGGCATTGCTCAGGCTGAATAGTCTGTATATGAAATTATTTTGACTGAACTTTTTTATCTTTTCCAAACCCCAAAATTTGTCTTTTCCAACATGAAAGCAGCGACACTAATGTTACTTCCCCTTTTTTCCAGTTGTGTGGAAGGGCGTGAAAGACGCCCGACGGGGGGGGCGGCGGGGCACCTCGCAGCCCCTGTCTGGGCCCCGCAGCTAAAGGGTGTTTAGGGAGGTAGGTGGTGGAGACAGTGGGGTTTTAGTTTCCGGTTTGGGGAATACAACTCACTATTTAGGTCTTAACTTATTTTTCCATTCACATTATTTTTTTTCTTATTTTAAATGTTTTTATTCATTTTCACGCACCGAATAAATGAACCAGTCCTTTTGCAGTTTTTTCCGTGTTTGAAGGGCAGGCCGATTTATCTTTTACCATTCGTCCCCCGTGCCGAACGTAACCCGGTCAGTAAGTACAGTATTTTTATCTACTTAGCAAACCACACTAATTACCTTTTCACTTTTTTAGAACCCCAAGAAGCTTTGCGTAGATCACACGGGATTACTTAAATAAAACCTGGTCACACTATGCTTTTTGGGCTATCAGTCTGCTGTGCAGGGTTAAAATAATACCTTTAAACCCCTTCATTTTCCCTTGGTTTTATAAAATTTTTTTGTTTGCCTAAAAATTTCAAAAAATGACTGAATATACCAAAATTTGTTAGGGACAAGGATATAAAACAGGTCATATCCATACAGTTTGTGGTATTCGTTAAAATCATCTATTTTTACCCCCAAATTACAATGAAAATACGTTCGGGCCTAAAAGGGATTAAGTTTACGTAGAAACATAATCTTATCTTAGTGTTGTTTGAGGGGGACGAATGTGTGGCCTAATTTACTGGGCGAGTGATTTGTGTTTGAACTTCTACTGAATCTTTTCTTTCCCTTGCTTGAGACCCCTGACCAATCTGTTTGTTACGGAATGGAGGGATTGCTATGGGGGGAGAAGTATATGTGAGTGTAAGTATGTGTGTGTGTAAGTCATACACATAAGATATATATAACATAAAAACCAATAACATAACCGTAAGACATACACAAACATTCTATTTTATCTATTTCTATCTCATTTTTGCCTTTTATTGTCACAAGACCATTATTTTTGCATCTCTTATTTCTATCTGTTTAACCCCTGGAGACCCAGAACGTAATTTTCCATTGTAATTTGGGTACCATTATACGATTTTAGTGACTATAAGCAATATTTTATAGATATGACCTGTTTAGTATCCTTGTCACTAATAATTTGGTATATTCAGCTACTTCTACTTCTTCGAAATTTTGGGATGACTAACAAAAGGACAATTTCATATAGCAAAGGAAAGATCTGGCGTGAAGGTTTAAACACCTTTATAGTGTGGTATGCCATGTATTCCCGTAGGATTTTTGTGCTAAAATTGATTTTTTGGCAGTTCTGGTTTTCTATAGGTATCAGATTAACAGAAAAAGATGGGGCCCCAAATTTTTCGGGACCCCTCCCCCCCTTTCTGGGGGGTCATTCCTCTTTTGGCCCCCCCAAAGGATTGGTCTCCTGGTAACAATAAGCAACAAATTTCAACATTTTCTTTGTTACAGACACGTGAACTACTGATTCCTACTAAATTGCTGATGCTGATGTCAGGTCTGATATCTAAATTTCCCCTATCACGTCCAGATTTGTAAAACCCGAAACCTCTATTTTTCGTTTTTTTCTCACCCGCTTCTATTACGAAAGCCGTCTAAGCTACTTTTCCATCCCACGTTTTATGCTAGAATACTTAAATAATGTTAACAGGGTTGTCTTTCCTCCTTTATTCTGGCTTAAGACAGACAGTGGAGTTCCACTGGCGGGGTTACCCCCCCTGCGCCCAACCAATCCACCCAAAGCGCGTTAGTATTTAGCGATACGTCCGTTTTTGCGATACTGTCAAAATCGGCCCGTAAAATCAATCAGTTATTCATCAATGTCCATATTTGAAATGTCCTCCCGAATAGCGTTTCCCAAAATCACTGCCATAGCATTTACAGAGAGGATAGCTACAGGGCGGGGCCATTCTTCAAGCAGCTACACCTATTTCCCTTGCATCCTACTTTGCAGCCACATTTGACGAGTTCAACTACAGCTTGGGGGGCAGGCAGGGCAAGACTTTGCAGTGGAAAAATACACGCCTTTCTCCAATTTCCATCCATTTTTTCAATTGCAGGAAGGGTTGGAAAATTTTTCAGGGTATGACTTGTCCCGCATTGTCGTGTAGTTGCACGCATGATATGGGGAAGCAATGCAGCACGAGTTGGTGGAAGCATTTCCCCTTCCAAGTTCTTTGACCGAAACAGCTCACTTGAGTGAGGTAGGGTTGTGGACCTTTGGAACTGTAGACATGACACCAAAAGTCTCCAACGCTTTCACCTGCGTGGGAAGCTCGTCATTGACCAACTCGGCAGGAATAGAAATGCACCCTAATGCTTTGAAGCAGTCAATGGCAGGGTCATCATCATCAAGCTTTAGGATGCATCTACCCATGATTCTTTGAAAATTCCTATGAATCTGCCTCCCCAATCAGCACCTGAGAAGTTGTGGAGCCAAGAAGTCCTTGACATTTTGCGAGGGCCCACAATAACCTGCACACTTTAAAAGATGTTATTTCCCGTTTCTTTTTTCCTTGCCTGTATGAAACTTTAAGATATAGTAGATGCTATCTTTTCTGGAGGCGATAAGATCAAGAAGGAGCAGAGTACGTCAGTGTCGGGCGACCATACGCAGATCTTTCTGGCAGCACCACGGGCTGTAGAGGCAAGTACTTGGTTTGGAATCAATGTGTCAGCCTCTTCATGTGTATGAGCATACTCAAAACCTAGTCCCTTGATATGATCATCGTACACGACAACGAGCACGAATAAATTTTTGTTTGCGAAATAGTCAAGCAGTCCTTGGCCAAACAAGCATGTGAGCTTCCGCTTTTTTTTGATGCTGAAAGTAACTCCTTAATGGACATGGTAAGCTTCTTTTTCGGATGAACTTCGTACTCAATGGATGTGGTTGATCGCTTCTGCCGGGTCTTGTTTTAAAACGACAGATCCAAGTATCGATAAACACAACACGCCCCTCATCATAGTTGTCATCATTGTCTCTATGCGTTTTTTGAATGCGTCCTGAAGGTGTGAAATCTTCAGCATATTTGGCGTCTTGTCATACTCGAAGTACACCCATTGCATCAATGTTTGAGAATTTTAACTGGAGGATCTTCCTGCCTATGTCTGGTACTGGAGGAACATCAAGGGATTCAACCGTGGCATCTTCAACTGCATGCATCAGACTGGCCTTGTCAGTTGGGATGTACAAAGATCTATCAACAGCAACACAGAGAGCGGGACACTGTTGACATCTCGTACTTGCCAATTAATTTCCTCGAATTTTGGCATAGACCCTGGTCGGTTCCCTGAACAATGAGAAATCTGCCCAGTAAATTACGACCCCTCACGCAATTTGAGGGACTTTATCTCCAATACGTACTTTGATTTATCCATCCAACTTGAGAATGCCTTCAACTTGAGCTTCTTCATCTTGTCCCAAACCGAGAGATTTGATGTGGTAGTCAGAACGTTCACAAACGAACTCCTCGAATCGCTTCGCCCTTTTCTGCATAATGCAGAATATCATGCTTTGCTACCTCGGGGCACAAGAGCTGATGAAACTAAACTTTTCAATGGTGTCTTCATCTGAAGGGGTTGTCTGTGCAGTGCAACTCTATTGATTGACGGATCTTTATGGCATTCTCTCTTGCCCTCAGTGCAATCTGTCCAAAACAGCTGGTAATGCTCTGTGCGTTCGGAGACCTGGAAACTTTTGGGAAGCTCTCAAGATATCGTCAACGATAGGGGCAAGAAAAGGTAGTGGTGACGAGTCGATTGAGAGCAGCTCATCTCTGCTGGTCCTACCATACCACCGTTTCCCTTTATTTTCTTGATTTCCTGTTCGAGTGCCTGATCTGTGGCGAGATTCGTGAAGGGTATCTCTGATTTTGCAACAACAAAGTCACCGGACATCAATGCATTCCATGTTTCAGGCTCATTATCTTCCAGCGCATTCATTTGTGCAAGATGGACAGGCATCAGTCGGGGCGTAATTTAGAAGATCCCGTGCGAAGAAAATACTTGATCAGGTTTCCAAGGAAGCAAGATAAACTCTGCCAGTCCCCTGAGCGGCAAGAGCTGACGAAATGAAGAAGATTTTCCCACTTGATCGAGGTATGCTGAAAGGAATTCTGCAAACTCTCCAATGTTTCATCCTCCTCCAGTGGCTTCACATTTCCAGCGTACCATGATCTGACATATTCATATTCTTCAGTCATTTTGGGGTTCGTGAATGAAGCTTGTCCTTGAAAGCATTGCCCCGGACACCTAACTGGGCCTTTTGAAAGAGTGGATAATATGACATCAAACCACATCATCATAATTGCTAGACTGATTGTGATGTGGTATTCGATGCCCCTTTTGTATGCTTTGCCATGAAGATCCCACGAAGGGCTGCTGATGTGTATGCACCACTTTCAATGGCACATATATCCAGGCCCCGCCATCTATCGTTTTCCCGAGAGCAGTAAAGCAGCAAATGCAATATGGAGAGCTCCTGCCCTTAGGATCCAATTGGTGTCCCCAACTGACTGCTGAATTTTCCCAAAACACGTGAAAATAGGTCCAGGTCCAGTGTTATCAAAGTTTTCTCTGTGGACCAATGACAGTGGGAGAGATTCCCTGGGGTAACCGAAGAACAGTGTAAAGAGTCCCATAGTCAGTGGGTGTGGTCTTGAATAATGGAGCGATCACCTCTACATTCGTGCGTGTTGGCTGTCGGATGACTGGGATAACAGCAGAGATTTGGGAGCAGCCCAAGTTGGCATCACATCTTTCTTGACCAATTTCCCTAGTTGGTTTGCTGTTCCTTGACTGATAGTATAGCGTCGACTGGGATTACTCTCGTGGGGGCACTCTTTCCCGATTCCTTTGCATGTCACTGTCCTGGGTTTGTTTCTTCGCTGATCAGTTTCAGTGAAATCCACAATCATATCCGTGCCATCATCAGTTCCAAGGTAGTTTTCCCAAATGCCCAGGTGTGAGTGAAGTCTTTGCTCAGAAATTCTTCCTCCTTTCCCATTTCATAGACCGATAATCTCAATGGAGTGGTTTTGATGACTGGTTCTTGCACCATGTTACGTCAAAGGCCAGAGGCTTTTGTGAGAGAAGCTTTTCTGGTATTTCAAGTGGTCGGTTCATGAACTCTCCATCTTTATCTTTCTGGAACATGACAACCACTGTGCCATGGAAAGTTCCTGGCCCCGTCGGTGTGTCTTCCAGGAGGTCAATATTACGATCGCAAACCATGTGTTCAGGCCTTTCTTGACAAAGTTTGGGAGACCCAAAATCCACCAGCCTCCTTCATCCCCTGGAGAACACTCTGCTCAACTCGTTTCTCTAAGTCAATGATGTGAAAGGGAGTCACTTCCAATATACACAGCTGAGAGGTTTTCTACAAGATTCTTGTCACGCACTCTAGAATGAACAGCAAGGGGAGACCGATTGACAGAGGGGTCTGGACTGTTTGTCGGAAGGCACTGTCTTTCTTTGTTGATGTTTCACCTGGCGATCAGTCCGAGTATTTTGGACAAGGAAATGGCATGAAACGTCGACAGTTTGTCCACCTCCTGGTCTCGATTCCGGACACTTTGACAACATGGCTACCAAAAAAGGAGGTGACTCATGAAGAACTGGAGTAAAGACGGATTTTCAAAATTACTGAAGCTGCCTGTAAACGACCAACTGCGTTGTTGCAGCATCTCTTCTCGCAGAAGGTTGGCGACATTCTTTAGGTGACCAACTATTTTCATCATCATTCATCATTGAGGACCTGTAATCCATGGCCATCGTGACTGCAGTGGAGAGCACAAGACGGTCAGGCTCATTCCGTCTTAGTGATGTGACAAAACTTCACTTCTGGAAGGCGCTCGCTGATGAGTCTTTTGAGGTATTTCCGATAGTTCTCACTTCATTTTCATCCACACGGTATCTTTTCAAAATTGACAAGTAGGCATCATTTACCTCAGCCATGCTCAGTGTAAAATCCTCGTCACTCAAGGTGTTTTGAATAGCGAGGACCAATTGTGCATCACATACTGAGCGAATGAGTGGCACATTACTGTGATCTGTCCTCGTTAATATTCGCTGTGCAGAGCGCAAACATGTCCGATGATAGTGCTTTTCAAAAGCTGATGCGTCGCCGGGTTTTTCAAGGTCCGCTACTGAAACTCTAACATGGTCATCTGGGTTTTCTGCTTGATCTGTAGGAGTGTTTTACCCATTGAGTCAGTAAGAACACGGTGCAGTGGCTCTGAGTCATTCTTGGGACAGAAGTCACAGTTGGAAAATACACACTTGTTCCTTTGGAATAGTCTTGACCGCTTTGGCCGAAACAGATCCCACAGCACTTGAAGGTCCCCCCCGGTCCTCGTGGAGCGCAGAACAGGTGAATCGGTTTGGGATCTCTCTAAGACGTTCAATCTTGTTCTGTTGACGATAGGTTTCCGACATTCACTATGATACCGAACGTACTTGAGTTCTCCTTCATTTTAAAACCCGACAAGTAATTATAGTCATGAATGTCACTTTCAGTATCACCAAGAGACACTCTCTCTTGACAGTGTTTTAAAATTTCATCTGTCATGACCGGATTGTCCCAATCGCTTCTTTGATGTGGCACCTTCTTTACAGATCACGCCAAACTCCGTCCTCCTCCGACATATTGGCGATACTACCACGATCTCAGTTCACAGGGGATATCGGGCGAGCTCAAAACGCTTCTTCAACATGCCTGAAAAAGAAAAAAATGGAGTTGACCCTATACTCTGAACCGGGAAATGCTAAATCTGAAACCGGAAGTGCTATAAGGACACTTCCGTTGCTTTTGAGTGCTATAAATCGACTAGGCATACCTGAAACCTACAAAAGGATACTCAAATTATGAAAATCGGTCAATTATTGGCGGAGATAGGTGCATGGTCAGTGCCGGGGGGCCCAAAAAGGGAAGTGACCCCCAAAAGGGGGTAAGGGGTCTGAAAATTGGGACCCCATCTTTTCTGTTAATCTGATACCTATAGAAGCCAGAACTGCAAAAAAAAAACAATTCTAGCACAAAAATCCACGGGAGCCTTTCCTAACATTACACACCGCACTATTAGTAGTGCAAGTGTGTTTTATGCGACAGGCTATTTGTAATCATCATAACCAAAATCACTTTTCAGTTGTATGCATTCTTAAAGTCTTGTCTGTCATCACAACAAACATGTAGCATTACATATAATCCTTTGTATAGATATTCTGTTTACACCCCACACGCACATACACACACAGAATAGACAAAGGCATGGAGACAACCGCAGCAATATAGCGCAGGATATATATATATATATATTATTATATATATATATATATATATTATATATATATATAATATATATAAACACCAAAGTAGAAAACCAAAGAGATAACATGCCAATTAAGCAAGAAAAAATTGACCAAGGTTTCAGATATACAAGTTTATACAAGGAATGCTTCAGTTTTCATGGCTTTCAATATAATAATTTTATTTTTTTATTTATATTCATTAATTTCATTATTTATTTTATTCATATCATTACGGAGTTTGCTGCAATGAGTAAGGTTGCATAATACCAGGGTCTTTTTTTGTTCCATCTTATTCATGTTGTTAAATTTTTCGTTATACGATGGACGAATGGTTGGGTTAGTCATCGTTTTTATAACAGGACGTCATTCATTCTTCATCGTTTATACAGGACTACTCATTCATTCTTCATCGTTTTTTTACAGGACGTCATTCATTCTTCATCGTTTTATACAGGATGTCATTCATTCTTCATCGTTTTTATACAGGACGTCATTCATTCTTCATCGTTTTTATACAGGACGTCATTCATTCTTCATCGTTTTTATACAGGACGTCATTCATTCTTCATGCGTCATCTTTCCCCTAAATCTTACTCTTCTAGATGACACACACACACACAAAACTCTATCTATAATAAAAAAGCGAAAGTGTGTGTGTGTGTGTGTGTGTGTTTTCGTCTGTCTGTTTCCCCGATAGGTGCCGCCCCCTGTGGCGGGAAACCCATCATATGTCACGGTTTTTGGAATCAGGTTGACCCGGGGAAGGTTTTAAGCCCACTTATAGGATGATCCGATCACTTTTTTGTTTTTGTTTTTTAGCAGCCTATTAGCGAGAACTGAAGAAAAAAAAGTGGTTTGCGAGAATTAGAGAGAACTGCAACTCCGAAATGCCAGTGGTCGCTGGCAGTTTTAACTCACAATTTGGTGGAAAGTTGGTCAACTTGAAAGAAAAATATGGGCTTATTCCACTGCACTTAAAACACAAAAGTATAATTTTAAGAACGATTTTCTTCTATATGTATATGTATAGAAGCCTGATTCTGTAAAACATGTATTTAACCAAATAACACAGTAGGTTATAGTTGAGGATGGCGAGGTAAATGTTCTCTATGATATTATACAGTCAATAACGTATGTTTAGAAGTATCTATACCTAGGCAGTCATATGTTCCTGTTATTATTGTGTATCAATCAGATAGAAAGCCTGGAAGTGCAATGAGTCGACGCGTGAAGTAGCAATGTTTTGATCAATCTCCCCGCCACAATCTCCCCGCCACCACTCCCCGCCGCGGCGTGTCGCCTCCACAATTATAACCTACATTGTCGCAGCAACAAGCCGATTTCGGCATTCTTTATTCTTCGTTTTTCCAAGCATTGCTTATTGTATTTTGCAAAGCGTTTGCCAGACGCAGCAGTACTGTCTTAGAAAACAGTGTGAACATCGCCCAATTTTACATGCCACAATATACATGTAAAAAATATATTAAGCTTTGCTACTCGAGGCGAGTAATTTGCATAAATTGCTATCTTAGAACGTTCAATCGTAATGCATGTCATGCATACACTTACTAGAACAACAGAAGAACGTTCTTTTTTAGTATTCAGATGCGGTGCATCAATATTTATCGCGAAATTGATTTATGAAAAATATAGTCGCGGAGGGAAAACACAGTAGACCAACCTTTGAGTTAAAACTGCCAGCGACCACTGGCATTCTCGAGTTTCAGTTCTCTCCAATTGAGGAAACCTTGATGTAGGGTGATGGGTAATAGGTGAGTGAATGGGTGGGGTGATGGGTAATGGGTGTGGGGTGATGGGTGAGTGAATAGGTGGGGGTGATGGGTTGTGGTGAGGGAATAGGTGGGGGGTGATGGGTAATGGGTGAGTGAATGGGTGTGGTGGTGATGGGTAATGGGTGGGGTTAATGGGTGTGTGGTGATGGGTAATGGGCGAGTAATGGTGGGG